>CM050915.1:13582114-13837996 GCA_027742785.1 Vigna reflexopilosa
TACTGACAATTCCTGATAAAAAATAATATACAACTTTTTAACAAGTTGATACCTGAACATAGTCATGTGCATGTATGAACCAATGCAACACAAGTTGTCTGTTAGGATATAAGGAGAGGAGAAATTCATTAAAAGTTAATATTAACGGATTAGTTAGTTGGTTAGACAAGTTAGTTAGATATAAATAGGGAAGAAGGACAAGAGAGATGCAAATTTGTTGTTACTGTAAATTGGCCATTGGCTCTTTGAGAAAGGAGAAACGGGGAACCTTTGGAGGACAGATTCTCTTCTATTTCTTGTTCTCTTCATCCTATTGAACACAAATCTTTTTTTTTCTTTTCAATCCTTGGTTCTTAACAAATTAATCCGAACTTCTGGGTAGGTTGGACCGTTGGAGAAAGTTGTCACTGAGAAAGGTATGCAACTCGCAGAATTAAAAACTGGTATGGTTTATACCAAACATTTGCTATTGCAGATGAAAAACAAGAAACCGTCATCTGTTGAGGAGGAAAATTAATAAAGGCGAGAAATCGGTGGAAAAAGAAGGGGAGAACAGTGGGTTTGAGGAAGAACATGACTTTCTTCCCATGTTCTTGGGCAAAGAAAGTCGAATTATCAACTTTTGAAGGTTTAGTAATCAAGAACCACTCCCTTTGTTGGGGAGAAGAAACAAAATATGGTGAACGGAAATTAGTATGAGAAGCAGAGAATGAAGAAGTTATGAGGGAGAAAGAAGTTGATATTTCCATGAAGAGGGAGAAACTGAAACACATTGAAAATGAAGTAGTAGACTTTCTCAAGAAGCAAGATGAAGATTCAACCATCAAGCTAGTAATGGAGCCAAGACAGAAGGAAGAAAGTCAAAGACAGTCTTGGTAATTATTGTCGTACAGACTAGACCCTCATCCCCACCACCACCCATGCAGCCTAACATGAGTTTCTCTGTAGGAGGCAAGTGGGTTCTCATTTCCAGGAAAACGTCACAATGCTTAGCAGGAGGGCAAATGAAGATCATGGTAACAACCTGGAATCAAACTTCCACAATTCCATCCATGAGGACAAGTTTGATTTTAGGAGGGTTGTATTGTTAGGATATAAGAAAAGGAGAACTTTATAAGATGGTTATAATATTAATGGCCTGGTTACTTAATTAGAGTGGCCTGGTTATAATATTAATGTTCAAGGGATTGTAGACTGAGCATTGAATTTTGAGTAAGGAGAAATCCTCTCTGAAGGGAAACCCTTGGAGGACGAATTTCTCTCCACTTTCTTATTCTTTTCATCCTATTTCATAAAATATGTCGTTTCCTTTTCGTTTCAATTCTTACTTCCTAACATTAAAATTATTTCTTAGTTACTTTTAAAAACCAAATACTACATTAGCTATGATAAAATTTCATGGAAGATAGCCGTAGGATTCACCCTAAAATCAGCTTTAAGGTCTATTCACTTCATTGAAAATGGAAGAACAACCTTTCTATATAAATTAATAGTTACACAACAACAACAATAACAAAGTCTTACCCCCTATGGGAAATCAACTATACGGATCACATGACGCCATTCCACACTGTTAAAACTAAATCTTCATAAATATTATTTAACCTGGTATTTTGCTTGACAATTTCCTCCTATGTCCTTTTTTGGTTTCCAGCTCCTTTTCACATAACTAGAACACATGCAATTTACTCTTCTAATTAGCGCCTATTGTGACTTTCTTTGAATGTATCCAAACCAGTTTAACCGGTTTTCTATCATCTTTCCTTAGCGGGTGCTACACAATCTTCTCTTGTATATATATTATTCTATATGTTGTCATTTATTGACATTTATCTTACTATTCTCAGTTTTTAAATAAAGTAAATAAATGCTTAAGGCAACAAATTTAAATCATTCTATTGCTTTATATTTCTAATTTTAAAAATCTATCCAATCAGAAAATATTTATTACAAATTAAAATATGATCCTCCTTTCCTTCTACAAAACCCAATTCTATATCATATCCTTACAAAATCCAAACACCATGGCCTTAAAATTTGTTGATGGATCTTGGTAACACCCTAAGATATTGGCTATGAAATATCTTAGGCACGATTAAAATCTGTCTTTCCAAATCAATCAATTCTTTTGTCACCAAAATATTTCAGTTTCATAAATATAGTTATCCTATAAGTAATAAAGAATCATTCTAAATATAATGTTTTCACTCTGATAATAAATCGTATCTGTCAAACACCTTTAGTTTTAGAAGTAAACTTACCATGCATGATTACTTATGTTCGATTAACAAGTTATCTAACATGCAGTTATACTAAATTCCAACTTTTAAAATAATTATTTAAAAACTAACCAATACATGATAACCGATCCTTTTATTTGTAACCATTATAAGAGCTTGAGACATTCCTACAAAACTTCAGTTCTTTGAGCTGGTTATTCTCAGAGCAAGGGTATGATAATCTATAATTGAATATCAGTTTGAAGAAAAACTTTGAGAAAATATAAATTAGTTCTACGGTATCATACAAATTGTATGTGATTTAAGCTCATAGTGTATATAGTGTGTGGTCATTAAAACTTAAAATCTTTTGCTTTCAATGTAAGTAATGAGTAAATTGAATTGGCAGGAAAGGAAAAGAAGACCAAAACAATCAGTGGTAGGCAAAGCCAAGAACAAGAGAGGCGAACCAGCGGAACCATGGGGAACTCCATAGGATTCAAAGGTTGGCCTAGCGTCGTAAATTGATCCTTGATACTCCGTCTCCTTGACAGTGTTATACTTAACCTTTATCTTACCACTCCACCTTCGACCTTGCAGGTGCATATTCTCGAACCCCTCACCACCGAACCACCCTTCACGATCCTCGCTCGCCGAGTACTCCTTCCACCCATCCGAGAACGGCGACCCGTCAGGAGGTGGCGGCAGGAGGTGAAGGAAGGCGGCGAAGGCCAGGTCATGGTTGCCGGAAAGGAAGACGTGCTTCTGCCGCGGGTAACGGGAGGGCAATGCCACGAGGAAATCGATGACGAGGCGGGTGTCGGGACCGCGGTCGCAGTAGTCGCCGAGGAAGATTACGGTGGCAGTTTCGAATTCGGATCGTTCGATGCTGCGTTCGAGGTTCGACCATAGATTTTTCAGCTTCGTTACGAAGCCGTGGATGTCGCCTACGCAGATTACGAGCCTGGGTTTTGGGTTTGGAGGCTCTGACATTGGTGCGATTTTCTGGGATTTGGTTTGGTTCCAAGCGTTCTACTTGGTCGCTTCAGTTTTGAAGCATTTGATTTATGCACGTGTCTTAAGCTAGAGGAGGGGAATTCGGATTCTTAATGCATCACACATTCTACGGTAGTTATGGTTTTTATGGATCATTTGCTTTTTATTTTTCAAAAGCTTGTGAAATAACGTGGTTCTTACGATTTCAGTACATAATTTTGTTAAAGAAACACATTATATTTTATTCCGATATCGTTTAGATCATAGGATGTAGACAGTGGCGGATTAATTTAAAGTTTAATAAAACTGATTTAATTTGCGATTCCAATTTGTAGTTTAATTAGTTCTGAATTACACGATTTATATTTTCCATTAAAACAAATGGCAAATGCCCAAAATAGCAGTTAACCAATGATTGGATTAGGATTTGGAGACTTACTCTCTGCACCTTTCATTTGATATTTTTATCCTTCATTTATTAAAGTTTAAATTAATAATGATTTAATGATGTTCTGACGATCAATACCTTTAAACCTGTTTCTATAAACCCTATATGTACTTACTTCCCATTTCTTTGTTATTGAGTGTCATTTCTTTACTGTTTTCATTGTTTTACTGGTTTTTTTTTAGAGCTTGTAGTGGTCATTATGATCCACACTAGTGGTGGTCGCGCCGTGTGTGGTGTAGTTCTTGAAAGAAAAAGTGGTGAAAGAGATTCAAACATTTGAAAGAGATTGACGAGGTTACTAGATATAATCTTAAACACTCTTAACTAGTGTTGGAATTGCGGTTAAGGATGCACCAGTGTTGACGTCGGTTATGTATTGTTGCACTTCGAAGTTCCATAGCTCTCAACCAAACTTCGAAGTTCGGATAAGAATAAGCACATTTCCAACTTCGGTTGTATAGTCTGTACATTTCGAATTTCGCTTTCTCTGTTATTTTATTTTTCTAATATTTGTTATTTTATATAGGCTTAAATGCTTACTTAGTCTTCATGTTAGGAGGTAATTTTCTGTTTAGTACCCGGTTTTAAAAATGTAGACATTTGGTACCTATGTTTTGAAATTTGTATCAATTTAGTCCTATCCGTTATGTTGTAAGGAACGACGTTAAATGTTAAATGATGTGGCAAATAACTTATCTGATGTGGCAAAAGATAATTTTAAACCAAAGGCAGGTATGAAATTATTATTTCATTACAATTAATAAATTAAAGGCTAACGTGCTTGCCCTAAGACATTGATGTCGAAGGAGCTTAGGTGAAGAAGCTGAGGTGAAAGAGGTGAACTGAGGTGGGGTGGCCTTCGTTGTTTGGTTGGTGTGAGGTGGGTGTCCTATGTTGAGGAACTATTGTTGTTGTCTTCTGAGGTGAAGGAGGTCGTTGAGGTGGGGTGCCCTTCGTTGTTTCCTTCGTGCGAGGTGGGTGCCCTATCGTTGTTGTCTTCTCTGATTGTGGTTCATTTTTGGGGTTTGGGGTTGTTTTGTTGGTGTGGACGAAACATTATTGAGTCACGACGATGCAATGTCAATGAATCATTGTTCGTCTTGCTCATGGGGGAGCTCTCGTGGTGCTTCATCAAGAGGAATGCTTGGCAGCCAAATATGCTATTGTGGAGAGCTTGCCGCATTGAGAGTCGCAAAAACTGCTAAGAACGAAGGCAAGCCTTTTTGGGGTTGCCCTAATTACAAGGTTTCTTCCCTTCATTGTTTTTTTATTTTGGGATACATTTATTTGGTTTTTGCTGAGATGATTTTGGTTGGATGTTTTGTAGAGCGGAGTCGAAATGAAGAAGTGCGAGGATGTAATTTCTTCAAATGGGCCAGTGAAGATAATGTTGATGAAAGGGATACTACAATTGGGTAGCAAAGGAGAAAGATTATTAATTTGGAAAAATCACTTTTGCTTTGTCAGAGAAGGGAAAAGGTCTTAATCTGGATGTTATGTTTGATGAGGTTGATTAATATCGTCTTTGTATGTGTTATGTTTTAATTTTGTTGAAGTGTTGTATCAGTCACATTTTGTGATGAAGAAGTTAGTTAAACTGTAATGTTTCTTTGACACTGAACATGAATGAGAATCTGGTTGTGATGAGACTGTGCTTGTAATGCCATTGTATTTAATGAAAAAGTTGGTTATATTAGAATGTTTGTTAGTTCAAGTGTAATTTTCAGAGAAGCCAATGAAATAAAGTTTGAAATCAGAGAAGCCAAATTAATATGTCTATAAGAATACATTAAATATAATAAAGTTTGAAATCAGTGATGCAAAATGAATATGGCTACCGCAATTACAAAAAATATAAACAAGTTTCAAATCAGAGAAGCCAAATTAATATTGCTATTACAATAGAATATGACAAAACCCAAAATGTTAATCCAAGGTCGAAAATACTTCACAGAACATCACATATCATCCAAAATAGTTCAGATATCATCCAAAATGTAAACGTTGTTAAGTGCAAAATACATGACAGAAAGCAACACTATTTAAAGTCAAAGTACATATCCAAAATAGAACAAAGTTGTACTTAATAATGTTTGAAAGTAGAACAATCTAAAGTGGTGTTGTGATTTCATCAGTCTGGGGTTCTTGAGTAATCTAACTTGCTTGAGTTGGGTGTGGTGTACGTTCTTCGTTTTGTTGATGACTTGCTTGAGAAGGGTGTGGATGGTGTTGTTGTTGACTTCCTTGTGGACAATTAGTTCTTCTATGCCCAAGTTGTCTACATATGGAACATCTCTTAGGGATTCCTTTTTGTCCAAGTTGTGTATCATCCTTTTTTTGCTCCCAACTCTCGAGCCTTCTTTTCTTTCTTGGTCTACCTGGCAAGACCCGTTTTGGTAAAGGCAAAATATCAGGATTTGAAGTCCTTTGCCATATATGAGGTCCATTGAGAGGGAAAATGATTGGAATGTATGTTTCTTCATACGTGGAGGTTCTGAACCAGTGCGGGATGAACTCTTTGGATTCATGTTCAAAAACCTCATTGTTGTGACTGCATGACAACAAGGAATTCCTGATACACTCCACTTTCTGCAGCTACAGTCTCTTTTGTCTACATCAACGACATAAAGAAAGAAAGTATGAGTCGTAAATTTCCATCGTCATCAAAGTAATAAATAAAAGTTACACATTTACTTACTTTCTGTTGATCTGATATAAATGTACACCTTGAACAAAAGCCCCCACCTCCAAGATCATCAATTAACCATTCTAAAAACCAAGTTCATGTTTCCTTATTCTCTACTTCAACAACAACATATGCTAACAGACACATCTGGTCATTGCCATCTCTTCCAATAGCAGTTAAAAGTTCACCTCCATATTTCCCTTTTAAGAAACAGCCATCCAAATGTATAATAGACCTACAACATACAAAGTTGTCCTTACATGCTTTGAAACACACATACATTATCTTGAATATGGCCTTATCCTCAGTTGGTTCTACATTAACTTTAATTGTTGAGCCAAGGTTTGATCTGAGTAACTCGTGTGCATAATCAAATAGTCTTTCATATTGTTGTTCGAAACAACCATCAATGTTGGCAGATGCCATTGCTTTTGTCCTACTTGTTGTAGACCTAGACACACCAATGTTATACTTTTTACAAAATTTATTGTGCAGGTTTTTCATATTAATATCCGAATTTCCTTTCATGCTCTTCTCTAACCTCCCACTTAACCATTTAGAGGTAACTAAACCAATTTTGAATTCCCTACTACATGTATGACTGTCTACAATTTTCCTTAACTGCCATGTACGTTGGCTACTCTTATATCCACAATATGCATCCCATGGACATTTCCCTTGTGGACCAATACATTTGACGCATATTCTTCTCTTGTCATTCTTAGAAATCTTCAACTTCCTACCGTTATCTACTCCATAAGTTCTAACTGCATCAGTGAAATCTTTTTTTTCAGGGAAGTATGTTCCTAGTTGCCATTTATATTCTTTCATACTAACTGGCTCTAAGAAGATCCCAAAATCTCCATATCGGGTTGTTTCATTATCTGAGTCATCACTTAAATAAATACTGCCACAACTATCAAATTCCCACTCACTATCAGATAATCCCCTGGCCTGTACATACTTATTTGGAGTAGGACATCCACTTCCTGTACCCACTTCAACAAACAAACTACCTTCATATTGCTCTTCTTGGGGTTCTTCATCTGCTTGCACTATAACATCCACCAAATCATCTTCATTGACAGAAGCGTCTTCATCAGAACCTTAGGACATCCTTCTTTAATCACACACCTCTGCAAGATAGCTGGGGTGGATATTTCTGCTCCACCATTTGAAAGGCCAAGGAAAGCAATTGATGAGGCCTATTATAGACAATATTGTGGAGGTGAGGAAGCAGCTCAGCCAGTTCCACCACGCCGTACTCGTAGAGAAAGAGGGCAAGCACAGAGTCAGGCATCTGCTGAGACACATGAAGCAGAACCTTTTCAAATGAGGGACATGTATATGTCTCTTATAGGTGCACAGTTAGAGTCTATCCACAGAGGACAGGTGGCTACTGCTGAGATGATTGTTGGAATGTATGATACACCTCCAGCACACAGGTGGACTATGGAGGAGTTTCATAATGTGGTAGCTTGGCCAGAAGAGCAGGTACAAGGAGGCAGAGCTGGAGCAGCTGAAGCTTCAACTATGGAGATGGATGAAGATGATGTTGATGATGATGAGGATGATGCATTTGAGGATGCTGAAGATGAGGAAGAAGAGGAGGATACAGATGACAACTCAGATTGATGAGGAGCTGAGATAGCATTTAATGACGAATGCTATCATAACTAGAGCAGGACTTATGCTTGTGTTTGGTTTTATGTTCTCAACTTATTTATGTGTGTTTTTAGAATAGGGTTTGATGTACTCAATTGAAAACTTTGTCTGTTATGATAGTTTGCTTATGATTGTGATTGTTTGATAAGTAAGGCTTGATGATGCTTTGATATGGATTGATGTTGAGATGTACATATTAGATGCTTATACAGGTGATTCACAAGCTTTGTGAACAAATGCATGATGTTGTGATTGTGATTGTGATATTAAGCAGGATGTGTATGTCAAATGTGAATGAGCTTATATGTGAGGTTTTGAGCTCCAGAGTTTGTGTGAATGAATGCTATTACTTTGGAAGTATGAATAACTTTGCCCAAGTTTTCTATGATTGAATTACTTGCTTGTTTGCATCATATGATCAAGGCCATTTGTTGGTAACCCTTGTATTAGCCAATTTCATGAAATTAGCCACTAAAAGAGAACACTTTGTGTTCTATCCTTTGAACCCCTAGCCTTGAACATGATTTGAAACCCCTAGTAGAGTGAATGAGTGAATACCTCTTATACACTTGTGTTGGAGTTAAACCCTCCTAACCAACCTCATCATCATGATCTTCACCTTCACCACGATATTCCAACATTTGAATATAATCTGGTTCGCACATCATGTGAATCACAAACAAATGAGCTTGACCATTCAATATCGCAATACTGACCACATGCATTGCATATATGTCATCACTTAACAATTCTAACCTAGCTTCTAATACAGAACCACCCAGGGAATACCACACCTCCTTAACATTTCTATATCCCATCTCCTTTAGTATGAAAAAGATTTCAAAATAACTCCATCTGTCTGTGTCAACCATCAAGGTACTGGTAGAACCTCCGTGGTATCTAAATGACCCATCATTCACAAATTTACCCCCATGGTGAAACACCACCTCAACATCAGGGTCTGACATTTTCTTTAATTGTCAACTATTATATGCCTATATAAAAGTAAGTATCAGACTACATATGGAACAGGTTAATGACCTTCACATGCATCTACTATCATTATTTAATTACCTTCACATGCATCTACATTGTAAAGATGCCACGTTTTTAACAATTATTAAACGTGTAGGCATACAAACTTAATCACACGCAATCATTGTTTCACCTACAACATTCCATTTTGTCTTAATGCTTAAATAAATATGCAAGAACCACACAATAAACAACAACCACACATTCAACAATACTAAAGCGAAAACAATATGCACTAAAGGTACACAAAACAATATGCACTCATGGGGAACCAAAAACATACAAACAATAGGCATAAGAAAACGACAGGCAGTAAAGAAAGGGACCACTACAAAGACAAAAAAGGGGACCACGACAAGACCACAACAGGACACACTAAGGGGACAAGAAGACAACATACTTCCATAGGGGACCGAAACTACTGATAACAGTTGAAAAACTGTTATTTTCATGCTTAAAATTGATACTAAAAGCAACCTTTAACACTTTGAAACTAGCTTGAAATCATGCTTTTGGTCATATTTTTAGAAATAAGAGAGTTGGACAGGTTTATGCTTGATTTCAGTGTTTTATGCAGGTTTTAAGGTGAATTTGGTGAAAGAAGTGAAGAAGGATAGAGATAGAATGAGAAAAGACATAAAAAAGTGCAAAAGGAGAAGTCGCAACTACCGCTCAGCGGCAGTTTACCGCTGAGCGGCACTCAGGAACTCACGTTAGATCCGCTGAGCGGTAGTTTACCGCTGAGCGACACTATTTTGGGCTTGGGCCTAATTTTTTGTAATATTACGAATAGTATATAAGCTTTAGGTTTTCCTAGGGTTTGTATCTTTGGCTGAGACGAAGCAAACACTCTCTTTTCCACCCCTTGAAGGAAGATCTTAGATGCTCAAGCTACCTCCTCATCTTTCTAGTGTTCTATCTTTCTTTCATTCATTATTGTTCGTCTAGTTTCACCATGAATATGGTGAACTAAACCTTGTATTGTTGTTGGGGAATCAATGTAGTCTTGTGAAACTCTCATATATGGAATTTGTGTTAACATCTTATTTTAAGATACATGTTTTCTTTCATCATTAGTTAGGGTTTTTCCTCTTTGCTTAAAGCTTGCTTTGTTTAACTCATTCAATGTCATGATTATTGATTTTGTCGATATGGAAACGTACGGGGAAATCTAGATCCAGGAAATTTCTCCCAATAGCATATTGCCTAGACATAGGAATATAAGGGTTGGTTGCCGTTAAGCTTCTGCACTTCAGAATTAATTATTAAGGATGTTAGGAATTGTATGAACTCGTAATTAAGGATAGGCCTTCTTGCAAGGTGATTTAGAGAGTGGCATTAGCAATTGAGGAAAAGAATGATGAATTCCTAAAGTATATGAGAGTGGATAAGATGAAATTGACAACCCCAACAACATACTCATCCATCTAATTCGTTCAAAGTGTTTGTGTTCCTCTTTTCCATTGATCAAAACTCATGCATACATGTTTACTTATTGTCTTTTGCATTTAAACCCTACAATCAATTGTTAACAAGTCTTAAATAATGAACAAATCATATAGCTAACTAGGCCGTGAGTCCTTTGGGAAAACGATACTTGGTCTTACCTAGTTTTATTACTTGATACGATTCGGTCACACTTGCCGATTGTTAAACAAGTTTTTGGCGCCGTTTATTTATCATCAACTACATAAAAGAACTCATAAAAAGCGCACATTTCACCTTTTCGCTTCGAACAAATACCACCGCTATCGCTATCGCTCACCCACCGCAATAGCTGACACACCGCAAGATACTTCACAACGCCTTTTCGCTCAACAAATCTCCTTCCACAAGGACAATCCTTCACTCAGTATCAACCTTTGCTCATAAATCCTTCCACACTATCAACCACAAGAAGGAACAAAAAATCCCCAATTTATAACCTATTATTCCTAATGTTTTTTATTGTACAATAAAAAACCCTAATTACTTTATTTCCCCAATTTAAAAAACGTAACCCCATTTCAAATCCCCAATTCTGGCTGCCACGTCAAGTAACTTAAGCCAACTCATTGCCACGACGCAATTTATTGCACAAATCACATCCACAGTCACGAAAACGTTATCAATTTTAACGTCGTTAACTGGATATGATTGAATTGATACAAATTTCAAAACATAGCTACCAAATGTCTACATTTTTAAAACCGGGTACTAAACAGAAAATTACCACCTGGGGACTAAGCATTTAAGCCTTTTATGTAATATGAGTTAATTTTTTTATATATATTATGTTGTTTTTTTTATTTGCTTAATACTTTTATGTTTTTATATTTGTTTATTTAAATTGTAATATTTACGTGTTAATCATATTTTTTAAATTATTTTGTTTTTGATATTTTTTTGTTACTTATGATGTATTAGTTAATTTTGTAGACATTATTTTTTATGTAGTAGTTAATTTGTTGTTGTTAAATTTTTTTTATTTGTTTTACAGGTGTTAATGAAGTTTAATTTAATTTTGAGTAACTTTTTGTTTTTTATTTAGTATTTAGTTTATAATATTTTGTTATTTTTTATTTATTATATATATTTTTTATGTGTTAATTTTTAACTTTTTGATTTAATTACCTACATACTTTATGTTATTTATGATAAATATTTTATGTTATTTATGATGTATTAGTTAATTATTTAGGTGTTATTTTTTATGTAGTAGTTAATTTTTTGTTTTTAAATTTTTTTATTTGCTATTAAGTTTTGGCTTAAATATCTTTTTCGTCCCTTAAGTATCATACAATTTTGGATTTCGTCCCTCTTTCAAAGTTTTGTTCATTTTAATTCTTTTCCTTTTAGGAAACTCGAATTTTTAGTCCTCAAAAAGCAACAACGTTAAATTTTTTTTCTGAGGTGGCTAACGGTATGCCACATCGTTTTTCCTTTTTCTAAAATGTGTCGATCCTTTCTTCATGCATCTTCACTAGAGGTGAACGGTCTCCCTCTACATCGACTAGACCAGCGCCAACATCTCCTGCTCCATCTCCATCACCGACAAGTACACCGACCTCCTCTACTCCCATGGCACCCACCTCATGCGCCTATCCCTGCAGAGGAGTCAAAAAGTGATGAAGTTGATGAAGATCCTGAAGATGATGATTTGGTGAACCCCTTGAGTGCAAACCAAAATTCTAAACAATATGATGACACAAACATTTGCTCATCAAATGGAAAAGAAAATTTGGATCACAACATAGATTATTCAAAATGAGTTTGACACAAATTTACCCTGTCTTCCTAAAAATGGTTGAACAGGTTGTCCTAGTTCTGTCACCAGATGTGGAGATTTAAATGCTGGCAATCTTGGTCAAGATAATATGGAAATTGATGAAAGCATATCTGGAGAGTCCTGGATAAGTCAAATTCCTGTAGAAGCTTAAAAGGATCAAAAAGAAAGAAACCCCATTTTCTTATTTATATTTTACTCTGAAATCAAAATAAAAATCTCACTCCAATAACCAAGCTTTCGTCTATTGTTCCTTTCCTCTATCCATATTCAACTTTCCTTTTCTTCTCCCAAGATCACATTTTTCTTTGACCCATTTGCTCCCTCTCTGAAATTCCCCTCTTCACCCACTTCCCCTTTTAGTCAATTTCATGTTTCTCTGTCTTAGATCGTAGATCTTACTGTCGGTGGGTTGATCGGAGTAGATGTCACCGTCAAACAAGTTGCAGAACGACAACGACTGTAAGTTTATTTTTCTATAGTTTTTAAGTTGACAAGATGAGTTTTCTAAGATCGACTGAAATAAACAAATGCTTTGAAGAAACAAATGTGGCCAAATTTGTTGAAAATATGGTGCCTTTATTATCCTTTGTTTTAGTTACCATGTTATTTATTCTACTGTTAAAATGCAGGGCTTTGATTCTCTTTTGACATCATTGGATTCATGTGGGCTCAGGGAATCTCTTTTATGCTTAATGTTGCAAAGGATTGAAAATTCCTTTAAAGAAACTGTTCGTAAGAGGAATGGACATTTTGCCAAAAATGGAAGCAGAGGTGAAGTTTTTATTAAAGTTGAAGCTAATGAACCATTTTCAATTCTTAAAGTTCTAGCTTCTATTGATCTGAATTATATGCTTACTCAGACTTCACCCACAACCCACAGAACCTCACCGCCAGACATCGTTCACAACCCATGACGAATCACCTCTACAGCAACAGGCTTCGCACTGAGATCCAAAGTAGCTTGCACAACGTCAAAAAGATAACCCATCGTCACTACCACACCTCACGACGCGGCCAGAGGGCAGCGGCCTGATAACGGTTGAAAAACCGTTATTTTTATACTTAATTTTGATATTAAAAACACCCTTTATGACTTAGAAACTAGCTTGAAATCATGTTTTTGATTAAGTTATGAGAATAAAGTTGAATGGGTTTTATGCTTATTTCTCCTTGTTTTGACAAGAATCAAGATGAATTGGATGAAGAAGTTGAAGTAGCAAGAATGATGGAAGAAAAATCCAACTGATTCTGGTGGAAGATGGAATCAATGGAACTTCTTCTAGGAACTTCTGGAATCTCAACTGGAAAGGAGGATAAGCATCATTTTGTTGTAGTGGAAGAAGATGAATTATGATGATGACCGAAGAAAGCATAAACTTTGAAACCCACTCTTCCAACGGTGTTTGGTGGCTGGATTGAAGGAGAATGAATGATTCGGTGATGAAGATAAGGTTGAAGCAGAGGAAGATTGAATTGAACAGTGGTTCGGTAATAAGAAATAGGTGAAGTGGTGATGGAGAAAATGGAATGAAGGCAGAGGTTTAGGTGCTAAAATATGATGCGAATGATGTAAAGGAATGCAAGGAATGGAAGCCTAGCTAGGGAGAGAGGCTAGAGGAAACTCTCAAGCTCTCTCTCGGTGACCTTCAATAAGAAGAAAGTTCTGGACAACATCAACAGAAAACAATTCTTCATTCAAATCAAAGGTCCCGGTTACAAGCAATGGAGCAAGGTATTTAAAGGAGAAACAAAGCTCCTGTTTCACGCCTACACTTAGCTACGTTAGCTATGATGGAAGGGCCAGCTGTGCAAGTTGAAAGAAAACGTGAGTGGCTACGTGGCCTATCAAACAAGAAGCTGGTGAAGAAACGTGAGTGGCAACTAGTGCATTTGTTGACGCTGGGCGCAAACCCTCATCTGCTCAGCACTAGGCTTTCTTCAACTTCAACCAAGCTGCTGTTTGGAATGTGACTCATTTGGGCTTCCAAAGCAGCTTACTGTAAATCCAAGTGAAGATTCCAATATTCCTCTAAGTGAAGATTTGGCTTGCTTCTCCATTCTATATGTTTCCTTGCTTCTTGATTTATCAAGTTTCTTGCCTAGTTGATCCATGATCTCCTAGCTTTATTAGACCTTACAAAACACATATAAACGTATTAAAGAGAATCCTACTAAGACTTAGAGAAATAAAATTAAGAAAGAGTCTTTAACAGTGCTTCTTCACTTCCCTCTCTTAGACTTAGCTTAAGTTGATACTCCTTTGAATGGAATGCCTTAAATGGATTTCCATCAAAGGAGTTGGAGTCATGAAAGGCTGGAAAAGTGGCACATAGAAGAACCACTGTTTCATGCCCAGGCGCCACCGTTGAGCGCTAGTATGGAAGTGCAGCCACTATTTCATGCCTGGGCTCCACCGTTGAGGGCCAACTTAGTTTTGAGAGCACCATTTCACGCTTGGGCACCACCGTTGAGGGTCAAAAGAGTGTCGCAGCTACCGCTGAGCGCCATTTTGGGGTGCTGAGCGCTAAAGACTTGGGCTTGGGCCATTTTTCTATATTTTTAAGAAACTATTTAAGGTTTTGGACGTTCTAAGGTTCATATCTTTGGACAGATAGAGGCAAAATTACACTCCTTTCACCCCTCAAAGGCGGATTTTGGATGCGGAAGCTCCGATCTTCAACTTTTAGGGTTTTATCTTTCATTCTTTTTATTATTTTCATCTAGTTTCACCATGTCTATGGTGAACTAAACCTCCATTTTTGTTGGGGAAACGATGTAATCCTTTGAAACTCTCATGTATTGAATTGATTCTTATTATAAAATGCTTTACTTCATTAATTGTTAGGGTTTTTCTTCTTTACTCTATGTATGCTTTGTTTAACTCATTCAATTGCATGATTATTGATTTTGTCACTATGGACACATATGAGAAAATCTAGAAGTGGGGAAATTCTTCCAAAACCAATATTACCTAGACATAGGAATAGGAGGGTTGGTTTCCTTTAAGCTTATGTGCGAATGTAATGTAAGATTAATTGCTAGGGGGACAAGACATTGTGAACTAGTAATTAGGAGTAGGCTTTCTTCACCGAGACATCGGGTTTAAGGTAAATTAGAAAGTGACATTAACATTAATGAAGAAGATGAATTCATAAATACATGAGAGTGGATAGGATAAGTCGGAAACTCCAACAACATAATCGTTAATTATTTTATATCAATCACCTTTGCATCATTCAATCCAATTGATCAAACTTCCATTCATATTTATTTTCCGTAATACAAACACAATGATTTCGTTTACAAGTCCTAATTAATCAAGAAATCATATGAATGTTTGGGCCGTGAGTCTCTGGGGAAACGATACTTGGTCTTTCCAATTATTATTACTTGATACGATTCGGTACACTTGTCGGAGTGTTAACACGATCACACACCTACTAGCATATGTTAACACTTAAGTAAGTGTACCGAATCTTATTAAGTAATAATAAATGGTAAGACCAAGTATCGTTTCCCAAAGGACTCACGGCCTAGACAGTTATGTGATTTCTTGATTAAATTATACTTGTAAACAAAATCATTGTGGTTGAATTGTGAAAAATAAACATGAATGCAAGTTTTGATCAATTGAATTGAAAGATGCAAAAGTGATTAATGTAAAATATGGAATGATGATATTGGTGGGGTTTCCGACTTATCTTATCCACTCTCATGTATTCATGAATTCATCTTTCTTCATTAATGTTAATGCCACTTTCTAATTTACCTTAAACTCGATGTCTCGGTGAAGAAAGCCTACTCTTAATCACTAGTTTACAATGTCTTGTCTCCCTAGCAATTATTCATGCATTACATTCGCATAGAAGCTTAAAGGCAACTGATCCTCCCATTCCTATGTCTAGGTAATATTGCTTCCGGGAGAATTTCCCAGTTCTAGATTTCCCCGTATGTGTCCATATCGACAAAATCAATGATCATGCAATTGAATGAGTTAAACAAAGCATGCATAGAATGTAGAGGAAAAACCCTAAAAATTAATGAAGTAAAGAATATATAATCAATAATCAATTCAATACATCAGAGTTTCAAAGGATGACATCATTTCCCCAACAATAATGAAGGTTTAGTTCACCACAGACATGGTGAAACTAGAGGAAAATAATGAAAAGAATGAAAGATAGAACCCTAAAAGTTGAAGATCGGAGCTTCCGCATCCAAAACCCGCCTCCAAGGGGTGAAAGGAGTGGAATTTCGCCTCTTTCTGTCGAAAGATATCAACCCTAGGTCGACTAAACCCTTATATAGTTTATTAAAAATACAAAAAATTGGCCAAAGCCCAATTAAACAGCGCTCAGCGATAAGTGCGACACTCAGAATGACCCTCGGCATTGACGCTCAGGCACGAAAGAATGTATTCAACAGCACAGTCTGGCGCTTAGCGGTAAAAATACCGCTCAACGGTAGGTGCGATACTTGAATTGGCCCACAACGGTAGCGCTTAAGCGTGAGACAGTGTACTCATAAGCGAGATTGGCGCTCAGTGATGCAAATGGCGTGGAGCGGTGGCGATTCTTCTTTTGTGCACTTTTCCTTCCTTTCCTGAGTCCAACTCCTTGCTACTTCAACTTCTTTCATCCAATTCATCTTAATTCCTCTTAAAACAAGGAAAATCAAGCATAAAACCCATCCAACTATCTTATTTCCAAAACTTAAGCAAAAGCATGATTTCAAGCTAGTTTCTAATTCATAAAGGTTGTTTTTAAGGTCAAAATTAAGTATAAAAATAACGGTTTTTCAACCGTTATCATAACCCCAAACTTAGAACTTTGCTTGTCCTTAAGCAAACAAGATGTAACTCAGTCTTCCACGAATCAATACAATAGTTCAACATATTCAAAAACTCTTTCTTTCACAACAAGTAATTACTCAAATCAGCTCATCACATAGAATTCAGTTAAGATGTGCACATGCTTTGATTCAAAATAACTCATCATGATGTTCACATAATCACATAATATCCAACATATGCTATTCTCATGAATGACAATTAACTAAGCATAGATGTAATCATGTGCTTATGGAATTATTCCTCACTAAAGATAAAGTGTTTCACTCAATCACACAAGTGTATATAGAGGTCACTCATTCACTCTACTATCACAATGTCACTTGAATCAACTTTGCCTTTCATTTAACCACAATCAAACACATTCACAAGCACACATCATAACAAGGACTTTCTATGGCTTATAATGTGGCTGGGTTAAGAAGAAAATTGGTTTTTCTAGATCACAAAATCCTTGACTTAAGAGATTCATTCACAACCATTCTCACTTCTTCCCAACTTTCCCTTGCATTGAGCTTTTCTTTTTCTTTCCTTTTTCTTTTGCTTTTCATTTGCTCAACACTTAGCTCAATGCTTATTTATTTTCCCTTTTCAAATTTCCCAACAACCCCAAACTTAAACCTTTATCAATACCACAAATATTCTCAACTTAACTCAAGGTAAAGATTTTCAAAAAGGATTTTCATATCATGTCCAAGGCTAGAGGTTCAAAGGATAGAACACATTGTGCTCTCTTTTACTGGGTTAAAATCATGCATTGGCTAAAAAGGGATAACAACAAATGGCCTTGATCATATGACACATGTAAGCAATTGATTCAATCACAGAAACCTGGGCAAAGTCATTCATGCTTTCAAAGTAATAGTCATCATTCACAAAAACTCTAGAGTTCAAAACCTCACATATAGGCTCATATTCCACATACACCACATACACATCCTGCTTAGCATCATAATCACAATCATAACATAATGCATTTGTTCACAAGTTTGTGAACAATCACTTGTATCAAGCATCATGTACAACATCTCAACAGTAATCAATATCAAAGCATCCTTAAGCAATACTCATCATGCACAAGCCAAACCATCACATCAGATAAAGTTTCAGACCGAGTACATCACAAAACAGAAGCAAATATAGTTTAATAATACAAAACAAAAAATAAAACAAGTCCTGCTCTAGTGCTGATAGCATTCATCGGTAAATGCTATCTCAGCTCATCATCAACCCATGCTATCAGTCATAATCTTCCTCCTCTCCTTCTTTTTCAGCGTCTCCAAAATCATCATCATCCTCATCATCTTCCTCCACAGCTGGAGCTTCAGCTGCTCCAACTCCACTACCCTATGCCTGCTCTTCTGGCCATGCCACCACATTGTTGAATTCATCCACAGTCCACCGTCTTCCAGGGGGTGTATCATACATCCCTATGATCATCTCCGTAGTGGCTACTTGCCCTCTGTGAATAGACTACAACCTGTCCTCCATCAGAGACATATACATGTCCCTCATCTGAAAAGGCTCTGCATCATGAGGCGGTGCATGTGCTTGTGGTGGTCCTCTCCTTCTAGAAGGATGGCGTGGTGGTATTGGTTGAGCTACCTCATCTCCCCACAATATTGTCTGTAATAGGCCTCATCAATGTCCTTCCTAAGCCTCTCCATAGGCCGTGAAGAAGTGTTAACCCCAGCTAACTCACAAAGGTGTGTGATCAGAGAAGGATGCCCCAAGGGTACCTTGTTGTTCATAGTACTGACACAAGTCTGAGATTCATCTGCTATGACCTGTCCAATGTTCATACTCATCCCTCTAAGCACACAATAAAGGAAAAGGGCTCTAGTGACAGGGATATCAGAGACATGAGAACAAGACTGGATGTTGGCATGAGAAAACGTCATCTAGTATTTTTTCATGGGAGTCAGATAAGCTCTACTAATATGCACAATTGCACCATTCCTATTCCTCTGAAAATGCCCTCTCGGCACACACAACACACGCTCCATATCATCATAATCTACTCCCTTTATCATGATCAGAACAAACTGACACTACTCATCAGTCCACTCAACATGCAGAAATCTGTTAATGGAATTAGGATCATACCGAATGCTCTTTCCTCTATTATAGCTCATATAATCCTCAGTGTGAGAGTCACTCAATTGCCTTGCATTTCTCCCAATTTATGTTCTCAAGTTCCTCTCCATACTGTGGAGCCAAGTCTGGTATCCATCCCGCCTTCCTTTCCATCTACAGCCTTGTATCTTGGACATTGATGAAATGTTGCTCATGTCTACGGGAGAGGAACTTGTTGGAATAGGGGTGCTCTGGTTCCTTCCTCTTATTTTCCATAGTCTTGATTCTTTTGCCCGATGAGGAGGACATCCCTGCATCAAACACAATTCACAAAACCACAAGAAACATTGTTAAACATTAGTAAACCACAAACAACTCCCTAAAACTCTCTTTATCACCACTGAGGGCAAAACAGAACCCCTCAACGCCACCTGTGCAGAGAACAACAAGCAAAACACAAGAATCAAAATTCAGAAATCGCGCTCAGGGCTAATTTCCGATAAGTGGTGATTCTGCAGATTTTCCCAAAATTGCTTTTAATCTCCACCCACATGCATTCTTCCTAGTTCCAATCCCAAATCAAACAATTTAATCGGTCCAAATAGTGGGTAATTCATCCAATCATGCATAAACATCAAAATCCCTCAAGAATCAGGCTTAGACAACCATATTCATACCAATTCATGCTTTCAAAAACCCTAGAATGTAAAATACATGTACTTACTTGGGTGGAGATGCTAAATGTGTGAAGAATGGGCTCTATGAATGTGAAGAAATCAGCCCCTAACAGCAATGCTCTCACAAAACCCCAAACTTGGATGGAAACTTGATGCAAAAATGGTTGAAAGAGAGGTTTTGTGAAGGAGGATGAAGGGAAAAGTGGAGAGAACTCTTTGGAGAGCGTTTGAGAGTGCTTAGGAAGAATGGAATCTGAAAGTGGCGGCCTAGACGCGCCCTAGGGTTAGAAAAAGGCCTAATAGGCCAAACGCCGCTGAGCCCAACTTTTTAAAACCCAAAAAGACAAATTTGCAGCGTTCACGCTCAGCGGTAGGTACCGCTAAGCGGTATGTGCGATACTCATTCTCCTTCTTCCTAGGTTGCCCTAAGCGTCCTTCACTAATGCCTCTCAACCTCAACTCTCAATTTTTCAACTCTCATATTTTTCCCCTCACTCCACTCTCACTTAATCAATGCACTTAGTTTCTTACACCACTCAAACAATCAATCCCTATAATGCAACTAGAACAAAACCAAAACAAACAAACAAAAACAAATTCAATCAACTGGGTTGCCTCCCAGGTACCGCTTGTTTAACGTCACGAGCCTGACCCAAAATCTTCCAACACCCATCAGTAGGTGCATCTTACCATCACCCTTCAGTAGGTGTACCTTCTGAGTATCCTTCAGTAAATACTCACCAACCTGGTATCCATCAGTAGATGTTAAACCCAAATATAACAATATTCCAAAGTTTCAAATTACATCACCAAAATAAATAAATTCAAAGAAATTAATGTTCTCAAATCACTAGGGTGCCTCCCAGCAAACGCTCTTTTAACGTCATTAGCTTGACCCCCTAAAGCTCAAGTTCCCTCTTTCGTGTTGGTGTTCTTCTTGCTTTCATCACACCAACTCATCAATTGCTTTCGGTCCACCTTCTTGACTCTCCTTGAATATGGAGCTTCAATCTCTATCACTCCATTCTCTTTGAAATCTTTCACAACCCATAACTTGTTCTTGAATCTTACCGGTGTGCCAAGTTTGAATTGTGCATCCATCAAGTCATCATGAACCATCCTTCCTTTGCCATCTTTTTCTTCTTCCCTAACCTGTGACAAGAAACAATTTTTACCTTTGATGACTGGCTTTGCAGCTTTAGGGCTAGTCACGGGTGCATCCTTACATGCAGCTTTATGATTAGTCTCCTTCTCTTGAATCTGCTGCTTAGCTTTGAAGACATTAAAGATCACCTTTTCTTCTCGGTCTTTTAGCACTATCAACCCATCATCCACATTGATGATTACTTTTGCCGTTTTCATAAACGGCCTCCCAAGAATAATTGGGATCTTCTCATCTTCCTCCATCTCCATCACCACAAAGTCCACCAGGAATTTAAGTTTCTCTATACAAACCACAACATCTTCCACTACACCATAGGGTTTCTTGGAAGATCCATTCACCATGAGCAAAGTCACCTTGGTTGGCTTGACTTCAAGATCACTAATCCTTTCGAGCATAGATAAGGGCATCAAATTAATGCTTGACCCTAAATAAATTAAGGTCTTCCTTATATTCTCCTTCCCAATGACGCAAGGAATAGTAAAACTTCCTGGATCTTTCACTTTTGGAGTAAGTGGTTTCTCCAAAATAGCTCTGCAATCTCCCTGTTCATCACTACTTTCCTCCTCTAGATGTCTCTTCTTTGCGAGGATTGCTTCATGTGCTTTGCATAAGCAGGAATTTGTTGCAGCGCCTCGGTCAAAGGTATTTTAATCTTCAATTGCTTGAAGATCTCTTTAAAACGCTTATGTTGTCCCTCTTTATCAAATTTTTCACTCCCCTTAGGATAAGGAAGAACTCTTTTACTTTTCTCACAATTATTCTCTCCCCTCTTCTTTTCTTTCTCTTTTCTCTCATCCTCACCTTTTTTCTCTTCTTTTTCGTCTCTCTTTTCTAAGTCAACTATCTCTTTCTTTTCGTCCACCCTCTCATCACATGTACTCATAATAGCTTTGCAGCCTTCTGATGACAAATTTATGAACACCGAAAAACGGCGCCACAAACTTGTTTAACAATCGGCAAGTGTGACCGAATCGTATCAAGTAATAAAACAAGGTAAGACTAAGTATTGTTTTCCCAAAGGACTCACGGCCTAGTTTAGCTATGTGATTTGTTGATTATTTAAGACTTAAGAGCAAATTGATTGTAGGTTTAAATGCAAGAGACATTAATTAAATATGTATGCATGAATTTGATCAATGGCGAAAAACATAATACAAACACTTCAATGAATTAGATGGATGAGTATGTTGTTGGGGTTATCAATTTCATCTTATCCACTCTCATATACTTTAGGAATTCATCATTCTTATCATCAATGCTAATGTCACTCTCTAAATCACCTTGCAAGAAGGCCTATCCTTAATTACGAGTTCATACAATTCCTAGCATTCCTAGTAATTAGTTCTTAAAGTGCAGGAGCTTAAAGGCAACCAATATGCTATTGGGAGAAATTCCCCAGATCTAGACTTCCCCATACGTTCCCGTATCGACAAAATCAATAATCATGGCAATGAATGAGTTAAACAAAGCAAGCAATAAGCAAAGAGGAAAAACCCTAACTAAAGATGAAAGAAAGCATATATCTTAATATAAGACATTAAATCAAATTCCATATATGAGAGTTTCACAAGACTACATTGATTTTCCAACAACAATACAAGATTTAGTTCACCATATTCATGGTGAAACTAGAATAATGGGTATCTTTTCAGTCTCCATCTTCATCACCACAAAGTCTACCAAGAACTGGAGTTTGCCCACACAAACTACAATATCTTCTGCTATTCCATAGGGTTCCTTTGAAGATCCATCTGCCATTACAAAGTTAACCTTTACAGGCTTCACATCAACATCACCGATCTGCTCCAGTAAAGAATAAGGTATCAAGTTAACACTTGATCCTAAATCGAGTAAGGCTTTGTTTATCCTCTTCTTCCCTATTGTGCATGGAATAGAGAAACCTCCTGGATCTTTTGCCTTTAGAGGGAATGGCTCCTTTTTAACAGCTTTATACTTTTTTGTATCATCCTCTCTACGTCTTTTCCTTGTAGAGACTTCTTCTTCAGGTTTAGTATAAACTGCAATTTGTTGTAGTATCTGATTCCAAGGTACATCATTGTCCACCATCTTGAATAATTTTGTAAAATCAAATTGCTTCTCTTGATATATTGGAAAAGGAAAAATATCATTACTCTCTATCTCTCTTCTCTCTCCTTTCTCTTTTCTCTCTTTTTCTTTTTCTCTCTCTTCTTTTTCTTTTTCTCTCTTTTCTCTCTCTTCTCTTTCATTCTTTTCTCTCTTTTCTTTTAACTCAACTCTCTCATCATTTGTACTCTCCACCACTTTGCATTCTTCCCTGGGGTTAACCTCAGTATTAGCCCCAAAATTTTTGTTTGGCCTCTCTTCCAACTGCTTGGTAATCTGACCCATTTGAGTCTCCCAATTCTTAATAGAAGCCTCAGTGCTCTTTTGAGTAGACTCAGTTTTCTGTATAAACTGATGAAGAGTTTCTTCCATCCTTATTGACCTTTCATTAAGTAAAGCAATCTATTGCCATAAGGTTGGTTGTTGTTGTTGGTTATTGAATTGCCCAGTTTGTCCAGCTTGTCCATTTTGTCCGTGACCAATGCTTGGGTATGGTTTCCACCCTTGATTAAAATTCCCCTGACGGTATTGATTGGCCATGAAGTTTACATCTTCTAATGCTTCTACTGGAAAAGCGCATTGACCATTGATATGGTCACCTCCACATAATTCACACAACTGTGATTAAGCCTATGCAACAGTCTTTAACTCTTTTGGTAGTTGTGCAAGTGTTTTCGTAAGAGTCTCCAGTTGTTGAGTTAGTATCTTATTTTGTGCTAGCAAGGCATCATGGGTTTGTAACTGTAGAACTCCTTTTTGTTGTATAGGAGCTCCTCTTTCACTGTTGAGCTCATTGTCACTAGTAGCCATATTGTCAATGATTTCTGTAGCTTCCTCTGGAGTTTTCCATTTGATATTTCCTCCTGCTGAGGCATCAAGCATCATCTTGGTTTGTGAACCAAGACCTCCAAGGAAGGTTAGGACTACTTGCACATCATCAAAGCCATGCGTGGGTGTCTTTCTTAATAAGCTTTTATACCTATCCCATGCATGCCCCAGTGATTCCTCCATGCCTTGCATGAATGCTGAAATCTCTTGCTTCCCTTTATTTACTTTTGATTGTGGAAAGTATTTGTTTAGGAACTTGGTCACCACTGTTTCCCACTCTGTAAAGCTTTCTTCTGGAAAAGAATTTAACCAAAGCTTAGCATTGCCTCCTAGTGAGAATGGAAACAAGCTAAGTTTGATTGCTTCATCCGGCACCCCATTTATTTTCACCGTGTTGCAGATCTCATTAAAAGTTGTGAGGTGCTCATATGGGCTTTCGTGAGACAACCCATTAAATTGATTACTCTTCACCAGTTGAATTAATGCTGGCTTAACCTCCATGTTTACTGCATTGACCCTTGGTCTTGCTATGCTGTTAAAGTGTTGAGGTCCAGCTATATTTGTGTAATCTGCAAGAGTTCTTTTGGCATTATTATTCTCCACATTTTCAGTGCTATGTTCAGAACCTTGTGGTGATGGTTGTAGCAGAGTTTCCGGAGGAGAAAAAAGTTCTCTAGATGTACGGATTCTTCTCCTCCGTCTACTCTCGTCTAAACCTTCAAGAAGAGGTTCTGCAGTTTTCTTGCTTCTAGTTTGGATTGCTTCCTACATACACAAGAAAACAAAACCCTAGAAAAATTGGTTAGCACAAAAAGATATAAAAGAAGATATAAGATCAGAGATACGAAGAAAAAATAAAAACAGAAAATAAAAATAAAATAAAATAAAAATAAAATAAAAACAGAAAATAAAAATAAAATAAAATAAAAACAGAAAAAATAAAAACAGAAATTCAAAATTCAAGTAAAAGATAATCAATAATCACACAAATGAACTAGTTAAACCACGAGTCCCCGGCAATGGCGCCAAAAACTTGATGACAAATTTACGAACACCAAAAAACGGTGCCACAAACTTGTTTAACAATCGGCAAGTGTGACCAAATCGTATCAAGTAATAAAACAAGGTAAGACCAAGTATCGTTTTCCCAAAGGACTCACGACCTAGTTTAGCTATGTGATTTGTTGATTATTTAAGACTTAAGAGCAAATTGATTGTAGGTTTAAATGCAAGAGACAGTAATTAAATATGTATGCATGAATTTGATCAATGGAGAAAAACAGAATACAAACACTTCAATGAATTAGATGGATGAGTATGTTGTTGGGGTTATCAATTTCATCTTATCCACTCTCATATACTTTAGGAATTCATCATTCTTATGATCAATGCTAATGCCACTCTCTAAATCACCTTGCAAGAAGGCATATCCTTAATTACGAGTTCATACAATTCCTAGCATTCCTAGTAATTAGTTCTTAAAGTGCAGGAGCTTAAAGGCAACCAATATGCTATTGGGAGAAATTCCCCGGATCTAGACTTCCCCGTACGTTCCCGTATCGACAAAATCAATAATCATGGCAATGAATGAGTTAAACAAAGCAAGCAATAAGCAAAAAGGAAAAACCCTAACTAAAGATGAAAGAAAGCATATATCTTAATATAAGACATTAAATCAAATTCCATATATGAGAGTTTCACAAGACTACATTGATTCCCCAACAACAATACAAGGTTTAGTTCACCATATTCATGGTGAAACTAGATGAACAATAATGAAAGAATGAAAGATAGAACCCTAGAAAGATGAGGAGGTAGCTTGAGCATCCAAGATCTGCCTTCAAGGGGTGGAAAAGAGAGTGTTTGTTTCGTCTCAGCCAAAGATACAAACCCTAGGACGTCCTAAAGCTTATATACTATTCTAAAATTACAGAAAATTAGGCCCAAGCCCAAAATAGTGCCGCTCAGCGGTAAGTGCGTGAGTTGTTTTCTTCCCCTCAGCGACCTTTTCACCCCTCAGCGGATCCAACGTGACTGCCTGAGTGCCGCTCAGCGGTAAACTGCCGTTGAGCGGTACTTGCGGCTTCTCCTTTTGCACTTTTTGATGTCTTTTCTGATTCCATCTCTATCCTTCTTCACTTCTTTCACCAAATTCATCTTAAAACCTGCACAAAAACACTGAAATCAAGCATAAACCTGTCCAACTCTCTTATTTCTAAAAATATGACCAAAAGCATGATTTCAAGCTAGTTTCTAAGTGTTAAAGGTTGCTTTTAGTATCAATTTTAAGCATGAAAATAACAGTTTTTCAACTGTTATCACCTTCCTTAGGGTTAACCTCAGTATTAGCCCCAAAACTCCTGTCAGGCATATCCTCCAACTTCTTAGCCATTTGGCCAACCTGTATCTCCAGATTTCTAATTGCAGCTTCAGTGCTCTTGTGGTTGGAGATAGTCACCTGAATAAATTGTTGAAGAGTTTCTTCAAGCTTTGTTGATCTCTCATTTAACGCAGATACTTGTTGCCATAGTGATGGTTGTTGTTGTGGTCTATTAACTTGTCCTGCTTGTCCATTTTGACCTTGACCCATGCTTGGGTGGGGTTCCACCCTTGGTTGAAGTTCCCTTAGCGGTATTGAAATTGATTTTGAAATTGATTGCCAATAAAATTGAAATCTTCTAGGGCCTCCACTAGAAAAGCACATTGACCATTTATATGATCACCACCACATAATTCACAAAGTTATTGATGAACCTGTGAAAAGTTCTTTAGCTCCTTTGGCAATTGAGCGAGTGTATTTGACAAATTCTCCAACTGTTGAGTTATGATTTTATTTTGTGCAAGCAAGGCATCTTGAGATTGCAATTGTAGGACTCCCTTTTGTTGAATTGGAACTCCTCTTTCACTGTGCATCTCGTTATCAATTCAAAAGCTTCCTCTAGAGTCTTGCATTTGATATTACCTCCAACTGAGGCATCTAGCATCAATTTGGTTTATGAACCAAGACCTCCAAGGAAAAGAATGACTATTGTTGCTTCATCAAAGCCATGAGTGGGCGTCTTTCTCAACAAGCTCTTGTACCTATCCCATGCTTGACCTAGCGTCTCCTCCATGCCTTATCTAAAAGAAGAAATTTCTTGCTTCCCTTTGTTGATTTTTTATTATGGGAAGTACTTGTTTAGAAACTTTGAAACCACGACTTCCCATTCAGTAAAGTTATCCTCAGGGAAAGAATTCAACCATAGCTTAGCATTGCCTCCCAATGAGAAAGGAAACAAACTACGCTTTATAGCGTCATCCGGCACACCATTGATCTTTAGAGTGTTGCAAATCTCGTTGAATGTGGTTAGATGCTCATATGGACTTTCATGTGACAGTTCATTAAATTGGTTGCTCTTCACCAATTGTATCAACGCCGGTTTCACCTCCATGTTTGTAGCATTGACCATCGGCCTAGCAATGCTATTAAAGTGATGAGGGCCAACAATAGTGGTGTAATCCGCCAGAGTACGTCTACCATTATTATCTCCGACCATCTCTTTAGTACTTTGGTTAGATCTTTGTGGTGAGGGTTGTAGAAGTGTCTCCGGAGAAGGAAATAATTCTCTAGATGTTCGGTATCTCCTTTTCCTTCTACTTTCCTCCAATCCTTCAAGAAAAGGTTCCGTTATTTTCTTGCTCCTAGTACCAATTATATCCTACATACACAAGAAAGCAAAACCCTAGAAACAATTGTTAGCACAAAAAGATAAAAAGATAGAAAAGATAAAAAGATAAAAATAAAAAGATAACAAAAAAATAAAAATCAAGTCAAAGCTAATCAATAATCACACAAATAGAATAGTTAAACCACGAGTCCCCTGCAACGGCGCCAAAAACTTGTTAACACTTCGGCAAGTGTACCGAATCGTATCAAGTAATAATAAATGGTAAAACCAAGTATCGTTTCCCAAAGGACTCACGGCCTAGACAGTTATATGATTTCTTGATTAAATTAGACTTGTAAACAAAATCATTGTGGTTGAATTGCGAAAAATAAACATGAATGCAAGTTTTGATCAATTGGATTGAAAGATGCAAAAGTGATTGATGTAAAATATGGAGTGATGATGTTGTTGGGGTTTCCGACTTATCCTATCCACTCTCATGTATTCATGAATTCAACTTTCTTCATTAATGTTAATGTCACTTTCTAATTTACCTTAAACCCGATGTCTCGGTGAAGAAAGTCTACTCCTAATCACTAGTTTACAATGTCTTGTCTCCCTAGCAATTATTCATGCATTACATTCGCACAGAAGCTTAAAGGCAATCGATCTTCCTATTCCTATGTCTAGGTAATATTGCTTTCGGGAGAATTTCCCCAGTTCTATATTTCCCCGTATGTGTCCATATCGATAAAATCAATGATCATGCAATTGAATGAGTTAAACAAAGCATGCATAGAGCGTAGAGGAAAAACCCTAACAATTAGTGAAGTAAAGCATATACAATCAAGAATCAATTCAATACATGAGAGTTTCAAAGGATTACATCGTTTCCCCAACAATAATGAAGGTTTAGTTCACCATAGACATGGTGAAACTAGATGAAAATAATGAAAAAAATGAAAGATAGAACTCTAAATGTTGAAGATTGGAGCTTACGCATCCAAAATCCGCCTCCAATGGGTGAAGGGAGTGGAATTTCGCCTCTTTCTGTCCAAAGATATCAACCCTAGGTCGACTAAACCCTTATATAGTTTATTAAAAATACAAAAAATTGGCCAAAGCCCAACTAAACAGCGCTCAGCGGTAAGTGCGACACTCAGAATGACCCTCAGCGTTGACTCTTAGGCGCGAAATAGTGTATTCAACACCACAGTCTGGCACTCAACGGTAGGTGCGATACTTGAATTGGCCCTCAACTGTAGCGCTTAAGTGTGAGACAATGTACTCATCAGCCAGATTGGCGCTCAGCGGTGCAAATGGCGCTGAGCGGTGGCAACGATTCTTCTTTTTTGCACTTTTCCTTCCTTTCCTTAGTCCAACTCCTTGCTTCTTCAACTTCTTTCGTCCAATTCATCTTAATTCCTGTCAAAACAAGGAAAATCAAGCATAAAACCCATCCAACTCTCTTATTTCCAAAACTTAAGCAAAAGCATGATTTCAAGCTAGTTTCTAAGTCATAAAGGTTGTTTTTAAGGTCAAAATTAAGGATAAAAATAATGGTTTTTCAACCGTTATCAGCATCCCAAATGTGCATAATCCCAAGACGACCCAGATCGAGTCCCTTCACTCGCCTAACATCCACATCTGAACCAATCCAGCGCGGAGCTTGCCGAAAAAACCTCCATCTTCACCAAACCCTAAGTTTGAGAGAAAACTATCACATGGTAACCTTTTATTTGACAGTCAAAGAATCAAACATTTAAAAGTTAAAGATGCAAGAAAGAAGGATGACACGTTTAAGAAAAGGAAAAAAGTGACGTGGCTCGCCGTTTGCCACATCAAAGAAAAGTTAACGCCGTTCAATTTTAAGGACTAAACATAAGAGTTTCAAAACTAAGAGGACTAAAAGGAACAAACCTTTCGAATAGGGACTAAACCCAAAATCGCTTTATAGTTTAGGGACTAAAAACATATTTAACCCTTAAATTTTTAATGTTTTATACGTATTAATGATTTGAAATTTTATTTAATTTTGAATAAGTTCTTTGTTTTTTATTTAGTATTTAGTTTAGAATATTTTTTTATTTTGTATTTATTATATACATTTTTTATATGTTAATTTTTTTAACTTTTGATTTAATTTATTTGGTAGTTTTTATTTAAATTTTAAAATATTTTATTATTTGTTATTTGTTATTTATTACTTAATTTGTAATATGTAACAATATTTTTAGAATTTAATTTAATTGATAATATGCTAAATTTTTGTAATTATAATATCATAGATATTATTTTTTGTTGTTTTTTTAATTTAATTGATAATTTATATCGTAATGGTTATAATATGTTTTTTATCTATTATATAAAGTTGAATATATCATGTTTTTTAGTAATTAAATATTAATATTTTAATGTTTATTATAGGTTGTATTTAATATTATAAGATGGATAACTATCCCTTTCTTGATTTTCAAATAAATTATGGTGTTATGTTTGAATTTTCTTCTCTCCTAAATGAAGTGGTTGAGAGTGATTACACAGATAAGTTTTTCACTAATCAAATATTTCCCTCATGCGCTGATTTAATTGAATGGGTTCGAAAGATTACATTCGACCTCAGATTTGTTGTTGTGATTATAAGATCGGACACAACAACTGATGAAGCTAGAAGAAATATATTCATTTTGTTAGGATGCGAAAGGAGTGGGAAGTATAAGAAGTATAAGCCAGATGAACACGAATGACCCATAGACATTGTTGTGTCTTCTGCTTTCACACGAAAGACATTCATTTTGTTAGGATGTGAAAGAAGTGGGAAGTATAAGAAGTATAAGCCAGATGAACAAGAATGACCCATATACATTATTGTGTCTTCTGTTTTCGCACTTCCCTCTTTCGAAACTTCAAGTGTTTTCCAATCTTTAAGAACAACTAACCCTAAATCCCTAAATTCTCATCTGCATATGCCACGTTTTAAAATCCACTAATGAAATGCCACGTTTTAAAATCCATTAATGAAATGCCACGTATAAAGGTCTCAGAATGATTTTAAAAACTGGCCACGTCAACCTTCCACCTCATCAAAAAGTTAATCTCGTTAAGTCAATTTAACAGTAGGGGTCCAATTGACTCAAATTAGCATTTTTTAGGACTAAATTGGGATTCTAGTAAAACATAGATCGAACTGGAAAAACCCTGTAAAAATAGGACAGGGATTTAACCTATATTTAATGTATATAATTTAGTTTTAATGGCTAAAATTTCTTCCAGCATGTGACTGCAGAAGTACACCCTCCTAACAAACGATATTTCTAAACTAAAACAATCATAATCGAAATTATGCAACGCATAAAGTCGCAAGCAGCATGAACAAGCGTTTTGATCAGTGTTAAACGAGAAGGTTAACAAGGCTAGTAAAAATTTTCACTCTGCTGTTAATGAATTATCACCTGTTATCCCAATATGAACATTTTCATGGAATTGGAAAGATAGACAGAAAACAACACTAAAAAGACGATACAAACGAATCAATCGTGAGAAATACCTCCCGACAATTCATGGTAGAATGGATGATCAATCTGTCCCACATGCACAGCCTTTACAAGGAACAGCCTCTGACATAAAGGCTGTATATTATATTATGACAGTATCTAGAGAAAAGTTTGTGCACTGGAGTCCTCAAACTTCTAAAATATATACAATTTCATACTTTTGTTAACTTCGTCCACCAACTTATTTGATTACAAGGTATTTCATGACTAATTTAGTACCAAAATTATCTTTCAAGTGCATGTTGAACACATTATGCACTCACCTTTTTAGAGTCCGCGCAATACTTTAAAAAGTCTATAAAATTGCTTCTAGGATTTACTCTTATTTATTGTTGCTACAGAAGGATCTTTGCTTGTACATACGCCTACAGGTAACAAAATTCTTTAATCTACGACCCTCCAGCATGGTGACTGGACGAGTATGACATTTTTTTGTTCTGAGGAATTTATACTTTCAGAGCGCGAGTATCAAGTTGCTGTATAAGGTGAACTTCCTATACCTCAAAAGACACATTTTACCTTGTTACAATCAAAACTACTATACAACAAAGGCTTACATAATTGTTGCAGCTCGACACATGAAGCATAGAGCCAAAACAAGGGAATCCATAACAAGAATGCCACTCTTGCCAAAGAAGAGTCTCTTTAAAACAACTCAAATTCCACTTGCTCTCCTGCTGCATTACACTCTACATACTGAATACCCTTGCACTGGGACTGTGGAGTCATCTCTGAAACTCCAAATTCACACAAGTCTGGAACTTCTGGTGGGATAGCACAACGAATTAAGGCCCAATTAAGGCCTTCAAAGAATGGGTGCTGTTTTATCTCAGCAGCCCCTTTCTCTGTACCCAAACGATTTTCAGGCTCTTTAACCAACAACCCCCTAATGAGATCCCTCGCTTGGAAACTAACGAATGGGGTATCAGGGAACCTAAGACCTTGCAACACCACGTTGGCTAACGTTTCTTCATTATTACAACCTTTAAAGGGTGTTCTGCCATATAAGAGCTCATATAGAAAAACACCAAATGTCCACCAGTCAACTGCAGCTCCGTGTCCCTCTCCTTTGATTATCTCAGGCGCCAAATATTCATGTGTACCAACAAATGAATTTGATCTTGCGTCAGTGGGTTCAGCCACGAGCTGTGGCAATGATCTGAGATGGGCAGCAAGATCTGTTTTTAATTTCCTTGTTTTTGCGGCAGGAGGTAGGAGTCTGGGGCTGAAGCATGGAACTTGACAGGATGGTTCAATACAAAATGGCTCAATGCAATTAGATTGTGCACAAGGACCAGAATTCTTAGCAGGATCCACATCAGATGACTTCAGAAGCGTCGGGCTAACATCACACTTAAGTGAAAGATCAAAATCTGTCAGCATAATGTGACCATCTTCTCGAACAAGAATGTTTTCTGGCTTCAAATCACGGTAAACCACTCCAAGCATGTGCAAGTACTCTAAAGCAAGAAGGACTTCAGCTACATAAAACCTGTATGTACAAAGTTTCTTGTGAATACAAAATCAAGCTCCAATATTTGTTCAATGTTGCCAACAAGGTTGAATAAAACCAACAAAATTGACGAACAGAAATCCCTTTCAATTATGGTAGCTATCAAAGTAATTTGCTCTTGAATAGACAGTGCATGTATGGTATATAATTTGGTTCAAAATTGCATGCATGTACGATAGCAATTATCAATCAAGACTGTCTTGATAGATTTTGCTTGTTAAAACTATATTGCTAGATTCAATTCTTTACTAGCTTAATCCTGTTCATGAAAGACAAACAACACTCATTAAACATTTATATAAGCAGGAAAATTAAATATATAGATTATCAAGAAATGAATTTATTCTTAACTCAATTTCATAAAACTAGCTTATAAGATAAAGTTTGCATCTCCCTTATATATTATGATTTGACCATATCTTTAATCAATGTGAAATCCAACCCATGCCTCATGCAAGGAATGAGCATCTCAAATATAGGATTAAATATGTGCGGGTGTGGTTCAACATGAGTCTGAAAGTGAGTGACACAACAACCCCAATAAACTTGACTAAATTAGGTTTTGAATGACTCTTATACTATATTAAGAAGTAATTTTATGTTTAAGTCAACTTCACAAAACTAACTTATAAGTGAAATTTACATCCTTCTTATATATTATAATTTAGTCAGATATTTAGTTAATGTAGAATTTCCAACATATTTAACATAGACAATATGGTGAGAAGAAAAAAGAAATTCTTTATAGAGACTAGAACATTTAGAATAACAATTATTATTACAATAACAACAAGAATAATGATAGCAATATATTGAAAGTTCACACGGGTTACATTTCATAAGACTTTATAAGGATGGTTAAAAAATTTGCAAGCACTTCTAATTTCACATGGAAATGTATGCATGAAGTTCTTGTCACACAAGACATTTCTAAATAATGCCATCTCTTTTTAATTGTACTCTGCCAGTCACTGGGGTTAAAATAAGGAATTTCACTGTGTCAAATGACAAGCTATGCACTCTTTGCAAGAACAATGTCATCATCGGTGTTATGTTTTCATGGGCATTGCCCAATTCCACATATCCAAACATTTACAAGCTGAAAGCAAAAACTGAAACAAGAAAGCAGATGCATATTTACAAGTGCAGGAGGAAGTTAATACTACCAAATTTATTCAATAATTGAAAACCCACTTTTTCAACGTTAAACAAAGTGGCCTTCAAGAACAGAGACTGCACTAGCTAGCAGTGAACGCTGCAAAAATTAAAATATTCAGGATACAGCACATTGGGATACTGATTGTTTAGTAGGATAATAGAGGTATAGTTTTTGGCTGAGGCATGGCAAAAGAAAGATGCATCACACAAGTGATTTGCATGAAAGCATATCAAGGAGACACTGGGACAGCAGTAGTAACATGATATATTCCTTAAAAAGTATCCAAGTGAGTTAGAAAAGTATCCATCAATGAAATTGAGGTAGTTATTATTAGGAGTATGAGAAATAGAAAAGAACTTATCCAATATTAGCAGTACTGAATTAGAAACTGCACAATGGCTATTATTTATAGAAAATATTTCATGGCAGTTAGGCATTAGGAGTATATATATATCTGATGGTAAGGTGTGTAATTAGACACGTGCTGCTATTTGCACTTTTAATAGAAGACTTAGTTTCTGTGACAGCAACTAAGTATATAGCAGTATCATGTGTAATTTTTATGTTCCGTATCATATTAGCTTTTCAATTGATGTTTCTGTCACTTTTCTACTTAACCAGGTATCCTGAAGCACAATTACGCACTATTTCATAACTTCAGGAATTAAAAGGTGAAAAACACATTTCATTTTTCCAGTGATATAAGCTGCATTCGTATTTAAATTGTTAATGCATCATTTTAAAATTCATAAAACATATACACACAACACAGAAACTAAACATATAATATACTAAATAAACATATTAAATTTTTAAACCTTATTGCCTCCACTAGATATGCCATAAATGCAAGACAACTGATAATTTATGAAGAATGAGCTCAGGGAGAGTTCAGAAACAAGGAGAACAAAACAAACTAAACTGTACCAGAAAATACTCTACCAAATACAGCATTTGTTGAATATCTAAAAATGCAGTACCAGGGAGGTAGCTCATAATATAATCCTCACCAGAAAAGAAAATCATAATATATTACTAGACAGATTCTCTTAGCATGTACCTAGCTGCTGGCTCTGAAAAACTTCTACCAAGCTGTTTCTGCCGTAGAACATGAAGATCACCACCTGGACAATACTCCATGACCAGACATGATAAATTATCTGATGTAAACTGCCCATACAGTGTCGGAAGAAAAGGATGATCCAGTATCCTTAATATTTCTCTTTCAGTTTGAGCCCTAGGCATCTTCTTCCTTCTTGCCAAAAATTCATTGTCCATCACCTTGATAGCAAACAAACAACTTTTGCCAATTAGCTCAGCAAGATATACAGTTCCAATGTCTCCACAACCTAACTTCCTCAAAAGATTGAAGTGTCTCAAGCCCAAGACTCCATGCTGCATTTGAGCATGTCGTATGGCCTCCCATCTAACATCCTTTGACATGTGAGGCCTATTGCCACAACTAGCCCCACTGAGATTACTCTCATCACTTGTACTTGTACTACTACTGTAGTCACCTTGACTACTCTTTGAACTTTGTGAAAATTCAAGTTGCTCTTTCAATACGGTATTCTTTTTTACTTTTGTAACTTCTCTGGCGCTATTACAGCCAGCTGGTGCTGAGCCTGAGTGCACATTAACAGAGTTTATTCCATCTCCAGAACTAGTAGAGTCCAATGATATAATACCTTTGTTGTTTTCTATAGCACACCAGCATCTGTCACAAACAAGTTGAGTTGTACTAGTAACTGACTGGTTATTTACTTCATTGGATGTAGGATCAAATACAGCACAAAAGGAATCTTGCTTTAGTTTTTTCTTACCCAAACTTTTGTTCTTGATAATTGATTTGACCGTACGAGGGGCATGTCGTGACAGTTTGCACACTCTGCTGCCATTTACTGAAGTAGATGAGGAACAGACTGTTTGTAACCTATCTTTGTGCCCATTCTTTGATACACATGCTTTATTTCCTAATTTATTAGAGGAAGAAGCATTTTCAGACAAGTCTAACTTACTTCCATTAGTGTTACAACTAGATGGAGAAGATGCATATGTTTGTTTTTCTATTTGAGAAGGTTCCAAAGACTGCGATAGAACCCCAACTTTATTTGATGAACTAGCCAAGTCACCTATCAATGAAGCCCCAGTACCATTTTCAGTAGTTGCAACAGAAATTTTGGAAGATTGAACATTTTGGCTTAGTGATGTGCTTTTAACAGTTGGATGAGACTGGGAAGCTTTATCCAAGGCATGTGAGCTGCTCTCTTCTGGCACTAGAGATATTTCGCTTGTACTCCCTTTATTCTCAAGATTAGAAGGCCCAGATTGTCTACCTTCAACTACAACTGAATTGTACAATGTCTGTATCTTCCCAACCTCAGATATTCTTGGAGAAGCAGTTGACTTTGATAATCTTTTCATGGAAGCCATTTCTGATGCCTTAGATATACATAGGTCTCTTAAAGCCTGCTTCAAAGTCAAAGGCTCAGAATATCCAACTCGTGGGGACCGAGAAGCACCCACTGTAATTGGCTTTTTCAATGAACTTTTCATCTTAGGGCTTGTACCATCCCGTAAAAGGCCAGAATCCCTTGATGAAGATTTAAGAGTAATTGATTCAAACAGCTTATTAATATCATCATCTAGATTATCCTTATATCCCTGTTTCAGCACAGGATGCTTCCGGTTTTTTTCATCCAAGCTATATCCAGAATTGGACTGATACATCCCGGCAGCTTTCTCTGTATTTAGGTCATCCCTTGCTTCTACAATTTCACAAGTGCCAGAGAATGAACCCATTGAGACAGATTTTACCACTAACTTCGGTGTGGTAGAGGTAACAGATACAGATTATCTCTCAGTGCAAAAGTCTATTCTACTTTATTTCTCATGTAGTGCATCAAACACCATAAACTCCCAACTCAAAGACAGTCAACCTGCAGTTCAACTTTCAGAATCAAAACCATTGGTGCGATCAAATCAAATTTGTAAGTCCAAACGATATATCCACCTCTTTACCAGCTACATGAGATTGAAACCCTGATGCAATTGCCAACATTTGAATGCATCAGCACACAAAGCGGAAATATAAAATAGTAAATTGAGAAAAAAGAAAGGACACAAATTGACCCCAAAAAAATGAAAGAACGAAATCAAATGAAAACAAAGATGGACATAAAAAAATTTCAAAATGATAAGAGAAGCTACAAAAGCAATCTCGTACTCCCATTACTTGTAGGACAAGTGTCAACTGCGGGGAACACAAATCAAATTGCACATGGAATAAAAAGAAACCGCAAAAAATCTAATTTGTTTTCCTTTCAACATTCTAACAGTTTGGCACTCCTTGTAATTAATGTGAAGATGAGTACAAGCCAATCCATCTCACAAAATATTAGAATTTTAAATATTCAGTCCTTTTATAACAAAAGATGATTAACTAGAGACAAACCAAGGACTAAATAACAGGGTTTTAAAAAATGAATTAAGCGTCCTAATTGACTTGCATTTAAGCGCAGGATCCAGTTTATACCGAGCAAAACAACCCCCTCGCTGCGCTGTATAGAAAACCAACATCAAGTAAAAACTCCATACTTTGAAGAGAAGCTAACAATTTGTCTTATCAATTCAAAAACTTCACCAGTCGTTGTAATCAACAGATCAAATGAAAACGAAACCGCAGGCGTGAGCCAATCCAATCCTTGTTCATATTTACTGCGACATTGTCAAATTAACAAAAAGCACGGACAGTAACGCAAATCAACTTAAGGATCGATAAACCTTCAAAAGAAATTAACTTCGAAAACACACACAAAAATGAAGGTGATTTAAAAAGACATATTAAATCAAAATTTTAAACCAAATCATTCAGCTATATAAAAATAAAAAAAAAATCCAATAAATTTCATCCAAAGTGATTCAAATTTTCCCAAAAAAGCAATAATATATATATATATATATATATATATATAAAATTTAAAAATGTAGTTTGTGTTTGTTTCGTCCAGAATGTAGAATCCAAGAGCGGCAGCTTCTTCTTATTCTTCTTCCTCTTCTTATTTTTATTCTTATTTTTCAGAATGAAGTTCCGAAACAACAAGAGTAGAAGGTCGAAATCTCATTGAACAGACTAAGACAAAGCAACAGAGTGTACACAACAAACAGAGAGAACACAGTTCATCGGATACTAACGGAACGAGATATCAGAAATCAAACTGTTCAGCACGAAGCGCAATCGGAAACATAGAAGCCGCACCTGCAAGCAAGAGAAGGCGTAGACACCGAGCACATTGACATCAAGGTGCTTCAGCAAATGGAATCCAACAACACAGAGAAAAATCAATCCAGATTAGGAACAGAGAGAGAAACCCTAGGCGAGCATGGAAGTGATGGAAAAAACTGAAAGGTGGAGAGAGAAAGAAAAAGAGAGAAGAAGAAGATGCACAATGTTTATTTTCTTCTGTTCCACTTTCAGCACTGGCACTGATTATTTCGTACAAACAGGACCCATTTTCACAGACAAAATATTCTGAAACTCCAAAAAAAATATCATAGACATAATTTTTTAATATTTATTATGAATTAGTAATCATTTTTTAATATTAGAATAAAATTTATTAATTATAGAATTTTCCAATAATTAAAATTTAAATTGTATGACTTATAAAAAGTAAATATGTACTACCAATACATAATAGAATCAGTACAATGAGATTTAATCTGAAATATCAAGTTGAAAATTAAAATATATAAGTATAGTAATCACGGCGCATATGAAATGAAATTATGTTAAATATAAGAAAAGTTGCTAACAGAATATTTTAAATAAATATTGTAAAAAGTTATAAAAAATGGTTGAAAAAACATTTTCCAGAAAATAAATTATATTCAAAATTACTTGAATGCTATTTGTCGTGTTTCACCCACCATGCGATCTCCGATTTGGCTTCGTATATTATTAAATAACAGTGTGATTTTAAATGTTTAAATACTTTATGAGTATCCGATGCCTTTTTTTTTTCTTTTTTGTTAGTATATCAAGGTGATGTAATGATATTTTATGCGATGTGATGTGTACAAGGAAGTGGTTTATGATTTTAAGTCCTATATTATCCCAACAAACATATGTTCATAGAAAATAATAAAAATTAAGACAATTAACCTAACTTCCTCCGACTTGACATTTCAATTGCAACTATTTATAAGTAAAACCCAACAAATAGCTAAATGTTTGAAACAATGCACTCGTTTTCTTCATGCAAATTATATTAAAATTTCTGTTCGATTTAGGAATTAAGAATAAGATAATTTAAATATATTGTTTTCTAATAATTTTCTGAAACGTTTTAAAAAAAAATCACAACATGAGTTTCAGACAAATAAATAATATCTAAAATATAACAACATTATTTTAACAATTTTAAATTTTGTTTAAATATACTCCAAAACCTAAATTTTTTAAAGATGAAAAGCAAAATCAAATAAACGACAAGAGAGAAGCAATGATAGAATGGTGAAGTCCTTTGAAGTTGGGAAGGATTGTGGTGGTGATGAAGCTAGTTTGCTGCACTTTCCATTGCTATAATGGCCATGATCATTGATCAAAACAATGAATCCAAAAACGGAGACAACTTAAATGTTCACCAACCAATCAGCTTTCTATTAATTGCCAACTATTTCTTACCAAATCTTCAATAAACTTTAGTATATACATACACGGCATATTCAATTTCATAAAAAAAAAGTATCATATAGTTTTAACTTTTCATGAACAAAATTAAACTATGACAACATTTTTTCTTATAAAATTTTCAAATTAGATAATGATCTCTTTTACTATATACATACATACATACATACATATATATATATATATATATTAGCGTAATAATAAAACAATCTTTTAAAATAGTTTGCAGACAAAAAAAATATCATATTTAACCATTTTATTTTAGTTTCTGTTATTAATATTTGCTAATTACATTATTACTTAGTATGAAACTCTTAATGTAGATGATTAAAATTTTAAAAAAAAGTGTATTAATAAGGAATTAATACAAAAAAATTAAGAAAACTAGAATGCATATAACTCTATCTATGAGAGATTAAAAAGAAAAAAAGAGAGGCTATTTTAGAAAAATCTAATGCATTCAAATGACTTTTACTAATTTTCAATTTATAATTAAAAGTCACAACTTGTAGATATAGTCCTAAAAAGTTGTATGTACATAATTGAGTATTCAAATATGCAAAATTCATTACAAGTCAACACCTATATATTTCAGCAAAGGAATTTATTAATATATTAAGAGACGTGTTATTTATACAATGAACTTATAAGTATATTGTATAAAAAGCCATGACAACATATATGTAAGAGTATTTTTTGTCTTTAATTGAACAAATAATTCTACTCATACGTGTACATGTGAAGCCTTAAATTCCCCTGTTATAAAACCTAATTGGATGAGATGCATCACCATGTCCCTATATTACTCCAAACATTTATGTTGATGACAGACAATTGTTCTAGATATCTTTTCTAGGCTAATACTAAGTGGTGGCTGATAATTAATATGATCATGATTTTTATTTTTTTATGTTTTCTATTTTTATTAATATTTTTATTATTATCTTTTTAAATAATTAAAGATTTATTAAATAATTTTAGAAAAGGTGAGTAATTTATTTTTTATTGGTATTTTGATTATTATCTGTTTATATAATTAAGATTTATAGATAAATTTAGAAAAATAAGTAATTATCATTTATTAGTATTTTTTCATTATTATTTTTTAGATAATCAAAGTTTTATCTAATAATTTAGAAAAGTATTTTGATTATTATGTTTTAAATAATTAAAATTTTATTTAATAATTTAGAAAGATAAATATTTGGTTTATAATTTTACAAACAACCGAAAATTATTGAAGATTAAAGAATATATAAATAAAATTAGTTATCATTAGAATTGGTTAATATATTCAACTATAAAATCAATTAAAAATTTTAGATTCAACCAACAAATTAACACACTTAAAATAAATTCTTTTGAGAGAGAGACAACTTGATGTAAAAAGAAATAACCGAGATTCATTTTGAAAGTTAGAGACTGTTATCATTATTTTTTTTAGTACTTAAAATTTATATATTTAATAATTTAGAGTTAGACATAATATTTTTTAACTTTCTTATCTATGTTATTTAATACATTTCTTTTTTTATTATTTTTTTATTATTCTTGTGTTCTATTTTGGTTCTTAACTATATAATATTTGTAGATATCTTATTATTGAACACAATAAAAATCTAGATTAAGATAAAACAACTAATAAATGGAGATTAAATATTTGGTCATTTTATTCTAACACTAAATGTAATATGTAAGAGTATCTAAATAAGACAAACTTCAGATAAAGTTTTAAAGCTATACAATAGTTCCCTAAAGTTAATTTATATTTAAAGATGTTTCTTTCATCTTAATTAAATCAAGTAGGAGTTACCACATCACTATAACAATACATGTCAGTATTAACAAAAGAGAAATAAATTAAGAGCAACCATTTGAGTTAAAATTGAGAAGATAGTTACATCTCTTATTTCAACAGAGATCCACATTTAAAAAAAGTTAACCTAAATATGAACATTTCTCCCATATGCAAGTAAATAAAAACAAAAGGGTTCTTAAAAGAAACAAAAGCATAATTAACAAGCAGAAATGTCATCTCAAACGAAGATATTCATTCACCTTTATATTTGAATATTTATTCTTGAGAATAAGATAACCTATATGCTTACTCTTTTTCTCATGTAATCACGTATATATCTTCTTTATTTCAAGACACATGTTATAAGTTTTGATATCAAATTAATATTTTTCATAACTATTGAGTAATCTTTAATTAAAGAGCATTTTCCCTTTGTTTAACTTATATATATTATGCTCAAATTTATTTAATTAACATGCAGCATAATTCTATATTTGAGAATATACTAAAATAGTATTTTTTAATACTCAATTTAGTTTATAATATTTTTCAAAACTTAAGTTTACGTGTTTATACTTTTATACTTTAAACTTTAAGATTATTTTTTTTAATTTATACTTTTTATATTTATCTACATTAAAAAAATATATTTGTATAATGCATGTGATATATGCTAGTCTCTTGATGAAAAAAAAAACTAAACAAATCTCAATGAATTATTGAAAATTAAACAGAGAAAAAGTTATTAATTAAAAAGACAATTTCCCTACTATTTTTCTAAAGAAAACCATAGAATGTGATAGGGAAAACGAATGCAAAAAGAAAGAGTAGAGAATAATCAAATATAGGTTAATCATAAAAAATGGTTCACTAATAAAAATAACAAAACTTGAAAAACTTGAACATATAACGAAAGTAACGAATAATGTAGATTAATTAATTAAGTGGTAGTTAGATTTTTACTAAAATTAAATAGCAAGGTATCTTTTTAGGTAAGAGCAAAACCCTTTTGTCACAAAGGTTGGCAAAATGAAATAATCAAAGGACATAATAGCGTATGACCTACCCAAGACTTAAATCAGAAGTCAAGTTGGAATTAGTGAGTAATCTTAATTCTCACCTAATGATGTGTGAAGTTGACCTAACAATACGTGAAAACAACATGGCCTCAATTGAAGCAAGTATATAATAACTGGTCACACATTTTTGTTCTCTTCCTTGTAAGTCACAGTACATAGCAGGAGCCATATATTGCAAAAAATATTTAAATTCAATTAATCGTAGCTTTACTGTGATGAATAATTGGAGAGGACAATGAAAACGACATCTAGATGGTGTCGTTGAGCATCATCAAATAGGGAACGCTAATTCACTGATCCACTTCTGGCATTTCTCTGCAGGACTGTTCCTTAGGGTACCCCCACAAAGAGAGTCCCTTCCCTGGGCTGTCCCTATGATTTTTTTATATTATTATTTTTTTTCTGTAGTGTATGAATGAATTGTTGAGCTTTGAGAGAAAACGAAACATTTTGAAAAGGGAAGCACTTTTAACGTTGCGTGAAAGTGTCAGATATGTATACATTATGCAATATAAATAGCGACGGTTTAGTGGCCCACCTTTTGTGTACACTACTTCACCTTCGATAAATCTTTTTCACAGTATTCAATATATCGTACCCTAGTATGTAGATGTGGTCGCTAGATTTTCTCAAACAATACGAAACTCTATCCACTGTTTAAATACAAAGATTTAAATATGTTTATGATTTTAAAACTATTACTTTGGTTTTTGTTTTATTTTTTAAAATTTTGATCTATTTTTATTCCTTTCTTTTTAAGAATTTTCGAATTTAATCTTTCATGTTATTTTTTTTCTGACATGACTAATGATGTGTCACATCTTCAAGATACGTGTAATAATATTTTTATCTTATTATTTGATTGTTTTTTACAAGTCATTGTATACGTGTTAGTTATAATTTTGTTTATAATGATAATTAAAATTAAAAAAAAACATCAAAGGGACAAAATCGAGAATTCTTCTTCTTTTTCATTCACGTAAGGAAACTTTCCCCAACCTCTATTCATGCCAAACAGAAGCATCCCAGATTGTCGCTCACAATGACATTTTATAGCCATTTTCCTTCTCTATTCCTTGTTTTCTCAGATCGAAAGTGACACCACTCCCCTACGACATCATCCGGAGACGCAAGCATCAAACCGTCATCGTTTCCTGCAACAATGGCCACCATTGGTGCCATCAACGAAATATGATATTGTGAGATATGAGAAAGTTGCCAATATGTAAATTGTAGATGAGATAGCCTTTGTTAAATCTAAGTTTAACAAATCTTATGTATGGTTTTGATTGTGATTAAGTAATAAAATGTTAGTTCAACCTAATAGACGCAAAGTTAAGTTGTTTAATATCAAATATGTTAGATCCAAGTGTTGTTTTTTTTTGTATTTCTTTTTACAAATGTAAGTAATGTTAGTGATGTGCATTATGTAATAAGTTTTTATTTGAATAGATAATGAGTATACTTATTCTGACAAGTCTCACACATTTCATAATACACATCAAACTTATAAATGCTTATTTATATATTTTTAGGGATTACAAGTTGTTCATTCTTTCAAGATAATCTTACAATGTTTTGTGAATACCAATATCTCTTAAAGAACATGTTGAAAGCTTTTCACACAACAAATATTTGGAAAAGGTATGATATTAGTTTTGCAGAGTAAGCTAGTAATATCATCCCTACTTTTTGCTTAAAAGGTGGAAGGAAGTTATTTGCTTAGACCTATGAAGCATTGTTGTGTTACAAGTTGTCAAAGAAGCCAAACATTGATGGCGAATCCCCTAGCCATGGTCAAGCACTTTCAAGAGAGTAGAAGTCATCCATGAAGATGACATCAACTCTACCTTGTGGGCCACCTTTGGAGCCATCATGGAGCATTGATTGAAGAATAGTGTAGGAATTTAGGTCATTGTATTCGACCATGTAGTATTGGTTTGTTTAAGGCTTGTATTAAGGCCTAAGTAACATAGGATTTTCCTTAAGTTAGACATCCAAACCAAGTGGAAAGTGTGTGCCATGTGTCATGCTTCCATTGGATAAAATTTTCTAGAAGTGGCGACATGGCACCCTATGAGTGGAGATGATTTCTTTTTTGTAGTGGCCACATGTCCCTCCACCATTGGAAATGATTTTCTTTTAGTAGTGGCCACATGACACTTTAGGAATGGAGAGGATTGTGTTTTGTGAGTGACCACATGTCCTTCCATCATTGGAGAGGATTTGTGAACACTTGTCTACTCCTTAGAAGGCCTCATTTTTTGCCAATGAGAACAAAGGTGGGAGATCATGCTTTTAAGGATAGAAGGAGACACCTTTGGCCTATAAATAGAGGTGTCTTCACCCTTGTATTTCATCTTGGATTAATGTAATGTTATGTTGCCAAATTTAGGCCATACACTTCCTAGATTAAGACTAGAACAACCCTAGAGGCCCCTTTAGTCACCTTCCTCCTTGAATTGGTCTCACCTCTCTTGAAGCCACCAAACACTACACCATCACCACTATATCTCCTAGAGGCCATGAGCTTCTACACCATCCACACCTTACCTCATTATCCTTGGACCATTTACCATCACTTTTTCGCACCATCCATCCGAGGAAACACCCCTCTCTGCATATATGCTAGTTTTGGCCTAACCTATCTAAGGTGGTTGCCATCACAACATTTTATAAAAGTCAAGATCTCTTGAAGAATGTGCTGAAAATATTTTTACAAAAACGCATTTTGTTAAAAAGGAAAAATGTCAGTATTGACTTAGCCAACTGTATCAAACCCTACAATTTGATAATAAGGTGGAACGATGTCACTTATGACGGAAAGTATTCAATTAAAAAATACATTGCTAACAGGATAGAAGAAGATTAAACCTTAAAGAAGAAGACTCTACTACTTTGGTGAATAAAATACTAGAATTTTCTTCGCTCTTCTTACTTTTTTTACAAAATGTATAAATATACATTTTTCTTCGTAATAATAGGCTTTTTTAGAGGCATAATTAGGCTAGTTTTGAGCCTTACTTAGGCCTAACTTTGAACTTGGAAAGCCAACAAAAAACCCTAATAAAAAACATGCAAGAATTGAAGAAAACATGGAAGAAGATGTTGGAGCCTCAAGTCCCATATCACTTGGATATCCCAATTTTGAGTATTTTAGTACCACATTTTTTGTAGCGTATGTGCAAGGATACAACTCAAGTTGAATTGAATAAGAATTGAGTTGCTCTTATGAAAGTGTTCTTCTTGTTCTTTAAGGTGATTAAAGAAGTAATTGTCCTATTTTCTTATTAAATGATTCTTCTTGAAACGAGATTAAATAAAGTTTCTTCATAAACTTAGTGAGTTTAAAAGATTTCCAGTCTCTCTTTGGAATCTTACACTATAAGGATGGGAGATGGGTAACATCATATGCAATAGGAGCTAGGGTTTCGTGATCTTTAAGAGATAATTTTCTTTTCTTCTTTCTTCACTGTTTTTATTGTTTTCTGTCTTATTCTTCAATTTTTGTGAGTTTTTTAGTTTTAGTTTTTTCCCTTATATGTGTCATGTCTCTTTTTGCTCTTAACTATATTTTTTAGTTCTTAAATTTATGTAGGGATCTATCATTTTGTTTCTATTTTCTTCAATAAATTTCACATTGTTTAGGAATTATATAACATATTTGTTTTGTGTTTTCTTTACCTAGTATTGATTCAATCCTATATATGGCAACAAAATAGATTTTGGTCGAATATTTGGAGACTATTCGTACAATATTATTTAAATTTGTTCATAATTGTACAATTACAAGTATATTATTATTAGATAGCTTAATTGTAGGATTAACATTTATAGCATATTAACTGTAGTGAAATTATGGAAATTTTATTATCATTATTTAAATGAGATTTGTCCAAACAAAAGAAAAACAATTTTCATCGTATTTTCTTCTAAGCTTAACATGGTATTAGGATATGTTGCAATCCTATCAAAATTATTGATTCTATAAATTGATCCTCAAGAATTTTTTATCTGTTGATGAAAAACCTAAAACGAAGATCGGAGGAAAATAGGAAGAGTCAAAACAAAATTAGAGAGAAAAAGAGATATAGACAATTTCTAAACCTAAAAAATAACGTTGATTTGGATGATATACTTCCAAGGTTTAGTTGAACAACTCAATTGATGAGAAAATATCTAAGTTATCTAGAAAGTTAAAGTAAAATGGTTAAACAAAAGATCAAGACAATAGGAGATATGTCCTTTAAAGAAATAAAGATTGTTAAATGGTCATATGCTATGAATGCATATGACTGGGGCCATAAAGACGGGGTGCCTCAAGCTCAAGGGAAAAACAAGTTTGAATAAGAAAATATAAATGAATACATGTGATGACTCAAACTCAAGCTCTAATTTTGGGTCAAATGTAGATAAACAAATCTATATCTCACGGTAGATAGAAAATAATGTATTCTCCCATCTTAACTCTTCTTCTTTCATCATATTCATGATTTGATGAATGATAAACTTTTGTTTCCAAAAAATAAAAAATTTAATTTAGATCTAGCTATATCAATTGAGAAGATGACATGCCTCAAATAGACTCATGCATATGACTTTTTAAAAATTAAAAACATGGAGGAAAAAGTAACATGTTGTAAGCATGACTATGAAAATTTTGCTTAGAGCTTAAAAGCTTTAAACCTTGTGGATCATGCTTAAACGATGGAAAGGATAAAGTTTAAAGTTGTTGAAAATTCTAAAGCTTGATGAAATGAAAAAAAGATGAGAATCTTAAGCTAAGGGAGCCTAAATAATGATTCCACAAAGATCAAGATACGATGTTTGTTTGAGAAGAAGTTTCTTAGAAGAAGACAAATGAAAATCATAAAATCTTTTGTTTTTTCTACTCCATACTTCATCTTCCTTATTTTGAAAATATTTTATGAAAACTTGATTTGATGAAAAATCTTCTAGAAAGATATATGTTTAAACTTTATTGGTTTAAGCACAATAAAAATAAAAATAGGGAAGATTGTAAAATACAAATTTAATAGACCTCTTATTTTGTTTTGATTATGTTCTTAAAGGAAAAAAGTGTTAAAACATAATCCTTTTTTAGTATCATATCATGTTAGACACAATGTGTCTACCCATTAAAAAAATGCTATGTGGAGAAACAAATTCAAGTGTTGCTTGTTATGTGCTTCATTTGACAAAAGCAAGTGTTGTGCGTAGGCTTCGCCTAATAAGTTTTTGCTTCAACACACATCGAGCACACTTTGTCCTACAAATGTGAACCTTGAGGCATTTCATGGTATACATCAAACTAATAAATGTGTACTTTATATTGGAAAAGATTATATGTTGTTTCATTCTTTTAAGAGAATATTGCAACATACCCAAGTTTTAGTCTATTGTTTTCTTTCTCTAGGTTGTCCTATTCTTGCTTTTGTGCTTTCTTCCTAGCATTTTATTCTTAGCCTCATATCTATTGAAAAGTATGATGTTTTTTTTTTATTTGTTCTATTAGCGAAACCTATCCAATTTGGGCTTTTTTGTTTTACATCTTTTTCAAAGGTAAATATATTTTTCAAGAAAGCCTCTTGAATTTTGAATATTATTCTCACTTCATGAATCTTTGGGTTGAATATACTAACATTGTCTACAAGGATTTGTTCAATAAAAATGAAATTATAGAACAAAAAGTTCATTATGTTATGTAAAGAGATCAATTTTGTATGAAATTGAGATATGATTTGGAGGCTCTCTAATCCAATCTCATGAATAAGGCTATGGTCCCCACCTTGAACGTGTGCATTTCAGAGCTTTTTGTGAAGAACGTCTCCTAAGTCAAGCACATATGGACCAACAAAAAATTGTCTCACTTCCAATTTCATATGTTACCCAAGGCAAACCTAAAAAAAAGACTTGAGTGTTATCCAATATTCTTTTTGTAAAGGTTTTAGAAATTTTGTTTTATAGTGTGCTAAAAGGTTTTGTAATTACGATAAAAAAATATGGTCCATCATTAAAGGATGTCATATACTACCACTTAAGAAAAATTCAACAACTTTTACAACCTTTATTGGTTCTTGTACTCCTTTAAGCTTTGTCGTTCAAAATGCTCATGCTCCTATAAAACCCTTCACCCTTGAAATGGTCCAACAAATAGTAACTTCAACTTTTTATGCTCTAGGAATTTCTAAGTAAACCTTCTAATTAATGTTTTCCTTGGTATTTTGGCTCTAGGGGACCAATCACATAACGAACACCACTAGTATTCTTATAAACCTCATAAAATGCTTTGGTATTTTACAAATTTATATTGGAAATGAAAATAATTTACCAACTACATCCATTGATGATATTTCTTTGTCCTTAACCAAAGTTTTTGCTTCTCATGGTCTTATTTCTAACCTTATTTTTATTGGTCAATTAGTTGCTAATCATTGTTGGGTTGAATTCTCAAAATCTGGCTATCAAGGGCAAGATCAATAATACATGAAGATAATCGTAAGGGGTGTAAACTTGGACATCTTTTTCCTTTCTATCCATGTTCTTTCCTACCTCTTGTCTCTTGTAATTATTCTATAGTTAATTTCCAAAAATGCCACAAGTGTTTTGGTCAGCCAAACTCATATGAACTTTATGGGTTACTACAATGTTATGTTCTTTGTAATAACATTTTACCATCTTTCAATGTTGTTCAATTTGATTATGCCTCATGTAAACTTGGTAAAAGTAAAATTCTATCATTTTTTATTCATTAATGAGATGAAAACAAACTTTTGATATGATTTATAGTGATTTATGAAAGTTATAACCTATTATATCTGACTTTAATTACAAAAATTTTATCACTTTTATTCATGATTATAGTTGATTCACATGGTTTATTTTTTAATATATAAAGATGAAACATTCCCTTTAAATTTTTATAGGCTTATGTTCACACCCAATTTTTCTCAAAATTAAAATTTTCATTATGATAATGGGGAGAATGCACTTCCAATTTATTCTAGATGTTCTTATAGGAAAATGATATTTTATCTCAAAGATTTTATCCTTCTACACCTTAACAAAATGGAGTAGTGAAAAAAAGTTGTCATCTTCTGGATGTTTTAAGAATCTTTCTATTGGAATCATTTGTACCACATTGTTTTTGGTATGAAGCATTGTCCACATTTCTCCACCTTATTAATCATTTGTCATCTCCAACATTAAACAATTATTCTCCTTTCTCCTTATTATTTGACTACAAACCCACTTATTCCAATCTTTGAAGTTTTGGTTGTGCCTATTCTGTCCATTTCTTTCCACATGAACATACCAAGTTCATTGCTCAATTTGTTAAATGTTCTTTTCTTAGTTATTCATCCAATCAAAATGGTTATTTGTATTAAGATCCTACTCTATAAAAGGTACGAGTTTATAGAAATTTAATTTTTAAGAAGATACATATTATTTATGGAACTAACTAAGAAGATATCTCTTCTTAAATTTCTATTTTTTCCATTATTTTCAAACACTTTTATGGGAAAATCAACACCAAAACCTACATTGGTGTCTAAAATACATCTAATTATTCCAATACCTTATTGGCATCCATTTTATCCATCTTTGGTCAATGATTCAACCATATCCTATGCACCATTGTACTCACATTTATAAACCTCCACAAAAAGTATGGTTTTTCTTCTCCTTTATCTTTGACAATAACTTTAACACTTGTCTCTATTCCTTCTTCTCATAACCAATCCATGAAGCATAAGGGTTGGTAGGAAACTATTAATGCTTAAAGAAAGGAAAACATGGGATGTTGTTCCTTGATATGGTAAACTTGTTGGCAACCAATTTGTCTTCATAATGAAGGGAAACCAGATGGCCTCACTAGTGCATTTTGTAATGCCTTAATTTTCAGGGTGTCACGGGTTATTCAAAAACCAGTAAATTTCAAACTTTAACATAGCACGAAAACGTATTTTAAAAAATCTTGACATTTAAACGTGCATAAATTTATTCAAAAACATACTAAATCCAAAACACTTGTCCAATTGCATTATTTAAATTAATCGAAATAACGAAGGAAATCAAACAATGTTAAATACATTGTCTTAAAACTTAAATGCAATAGCTTTAAATAAAATTTCCAAGTCTGTTGCCCGTCACCTCTCGAATCTATCATGCCTCAACATCATCTTAAAACTCAAATGCAATAGCTTTAATTACATCTATGCTTAGTTGATTGATCATTCATGAGAATAACATTTGTTGGATATTATGTGATTATGTGAACACTGAAGCATGTGTGCATCTTGATTGAAGTCTTTGTGTTGAGCTGATTTGAGTAATTACTTGTCTTGAGAGAAGGAGTTTTAAATGTGGTGAACCATTGTATGGATTGGTGGAAGATTGAGTTACATCTTGTTTGCTTGAGGACAAACAAAGTTCTAAGTTTGGGATTGTGATAACAGTTGAAAAACTGTTATTTTTATACTTAAATTTGAAATCAAAAACAAACTTTATGACTTAGAAACTAGCTTGGAATCATGCTTTTGCTTATGTTTTTGAAATAAGAGAGTTGGATGGGTTTTATGCTTGGTTTTTCTTGTTTTTGCAGGTTTTAAGATGAATTGAATGAAAGAAGTGAAGTAGCAAGGAGTTGGATTCAGAAAAGGAAGAAAAAGTGCACAAAAGAAGAGCCACAAGTATCGTTCAGCGCCACTTTTACCGTTGAGCGACACTTTGAAGACCCGCAGTCACCACTGAGGGGCAAAACTAGAGCTGAGCGTCAAACTGAAGAATCAGGCTTACCGTTGAGCGGTAATTACCGTTGAGTGCCATTTTTATGGGCCTTGGGCCACTTTTCTATAATCTTTAGGAAGCTATATAAGGCTTTAGTCTAATTAGGGTTATTATCTTTTGGAGAACAAAGCAAAATCACACTTTCTTCACCCCTTGGAGGAGGATTTTGGATGCTCAAGCTCCACTCTTCAAATTCTAGGGTTCTATCTTTCATTCTTTCATTATTTTTCATCTAGTTTCACCATGATTATGGTGAACTAAACCTTCATTGTTGTTGGGGAATCATGTAATCCTTTGAAACTCTCATGTATTGAACTGGTTCTTTAATTCATATGCTTTCTTTCATTAATTGTTATGGTTTTTCTTCTATACTCTATGCATGCTTTGTTTAACTCATTCAATTGCATGATCATTGATTTTATTTGTATGGATACATATAGATAAATCTAGACATGAAGGAATTCTCCCAATAGCAATATTGCCTAAACATAGGGATAGGAGGATTGGTTGCCTCTAAGCTTCTGTGCGAATGTAATGCATGAATAATTGCTAGGGAGAGAAGACATTGTAAACTAGTGATTAGGAGTAGGCTTTCTTCACCAAGACATTGGGTTTAAGGTAAATTAGAAAGTGGCATTAACATTAATGAAGAAGATGAATTCTTGAATACATGAGAGTGGATAGGATGAATTGAAAACCCTCAACAACATTATCATTCCATATATTTCAATCATGTTTTGATTCTTTTGTTCAATTGATCAATACATGCATTCATATTTACTTTTTAGTATTTGTATTTAAATCTATAAGAATTTGTTCACAAGTCTAATTTAATCAACAAATCACATAACTGTTTAGGCCATGAGTCCTTTGGGAAACGATACTTGGTCTTACCATTTATTATTACTTGATACGATTCGGTTACACTTGCAGAGGGTTAACAATCACCTAAAGCATCTTAAATACAATGATCATCATCATAGATACACCACTATCATGACTATCTCAGTCATGAACAACACCATGAGCATCATCGTACCATTAATACCATAGTGGAAAAAATCAATCACACTCATATACCCTACCTCACCGATTGTAACCAATCCTACAACTTAATTTGTAGCTTCCCCATACAGATAGTAGTCCTGCAATCCTACTAAGGAATATGTAATATTGCCACCTAAGAACAAGGAAAACACTTTCACCCCTACACAAGGAAGGCTCAATACCCGAACAACCCTTTCAATGCACACAAGGTAAAAGCAAACACATATTCGCAAATGGAACCATGATTTACTAGGTATAGTAAGTAAACCTATCCTTCAGTTTCATGCTCATCAATCACATATTCAAGTACATCTCAACACTCACTCATGCTCCAATCTCAACGACAAGTCAAACCTGTCCCTAAAAGCATATCCGCTAATCTAATTCTCTGATTATCATCATGTTTCACAGCTCATCAGGCTTGGTCCACGTCCATTCTTCATTAAAATGCATTGTTTCCAGTAAAAATACTCTAAAATGATTGATTATCATAAGTGATAATCAATTATTCTTGAAACACACATAGGCATCTGGGAAGCAATTCAGAATGGTCCTTATTCCTATGAGACCTATTGATGGTGTTGAACAAGAAAAACCATATTTTTCATGGACTACTGAGGAAAATAGAAGAGCTCAATTTGATATCAAAGCTCGCAACATTATATCTTCTACTGTTGTAGTTAATGAATTTTATAGAATTTCAGTATGTAAGACAACACAGGAGATGTGGGAAGTACTCAAAGTCACTCACGAAGGTACTAACGACGTGAAACCTGCAAGAAAGAACACACTAATCCAGGAATATGAGATGTTCAGAATGCAGCCTAGTGAAACAATAGTAGATGTTCAAAAATGATTCACTCACATAGTGAACCATCTAACAGGTTTAGGTAAGACTTTTGATGTTGATGAACTTAATGTAAAAATTTTGAAGTCTTTGCACAGGTCTTTAAATCAAACGCTGTTTTTATACTGGTTCGGCCAACCTACCTACATCTAGTGTCCTTCCAACCATAGGAAGCAAATGCACTATAAAGATCTCGGTTTTTACACCAAGGTTTTTATAGTGACCTCACATCAAAATGTAAAACACCTCTCTAACCCACTAATCTAATATAGGCAATACAACAAACAAGACATGCAACAAGAACACCCTCTTCTGCTATCAAACCCTTTGAGATACTCTCAAAGTCAAGAACACAATTCTTCTTCCTTTAATCACCACAGGGAATACTAGTCAATCTTCACGATTATAGAGTTCCTGATCAAGTAGAATACACCTCGTTGTGTAGAAAGATCAGACCTTCAAACATAGTAAACCTTGCTGCACAAGAAACCTTTAAGACTCTAAATCACCACGGTAGATCTTTGGTTCTTGGAGCTTTTCTTTCCTCTGTAAGATATCACAGTGTTTTCTGAAGGATAAGCAAGTGTAAACATAAAAACTTTTTTTTTATAGAAATTGAATCATACGTCAATATATAGTATTTCACAAAACAAACGTGTTATAATCGATTAAGCTATTAATGTAGTTGTTAACTCATTGACAAGTGTACCAAATTGATCAAGTAATATAAAATGGTAAGACCAAGTATCATTTCCCAAGAGACTTGTAACACCAAACAATCGTATAATACCTTAACTAATTAAGACTAAAGAATGATTCAATTGAATGAAATTTGAATGCAATAAAAGTAAACATAATAACTTGAATGTAAAATTGATCTTTTGAAGCTAAAACAAGAATGAATGAATGGTATTGAGATGATATGACGTGATGATGTTGTTGGGGTTAGATTTCACCTACTTCACTTTCATGCATATTAGAACTCATCTTCGTCATTGGAATGCTAATGTCACTTTCAAAATTACTTAGAACTCAATCCCTTGGAGTAAAAATCCTAGCCTTGATTATTAGACAACAATCCCTTGGAAACCCTAATAACAAAGAAATCCAATCATCAAGCTATGAACGACCAAAACATAACAAGCATTAAGAATAGGAGAAAATCACTAACATTCAATGAAAGAAGCATAAAATATTCAAAACATGTTCAAATACATGAAATTCAGAGATTACATATTTCCTCAAAAGTAATTGAATTTAGCTATCCATTGTCATGGAGAACCTTAGCTTACAATGGAAGAATGAGATGGAAGCCCTAGAAAGAGAATAGAAAAGCTCTCGCATGCCCAATCTTCCTCCAAAGGGTCGAAAATAGTGTTCTGTGCTTCAGCCATCAAAAGATACCAACCCTAATGTGTAGAGGCCTTTAAATAGATCCAAAATTCCATATGGGTCAACGTCGCCAACGCTCAACGTCCTAACTAAAGGCAAGCAGGCGAAACTGGCGAAGAGTGGCGCTCAGCGCCTTAACTGAGGGAAACCAGGCATCCTACGGTGTAGTTGGCTGGCGCTCAGCGCCCCTAGAAGGGCGCCCAGGCATGGTCGTGACTGGTGCTCAACGCCCCTATAGGGGGCGCCTAGGCATGCTTGCGAGATCCTTGGCCCTCAACGCCCCTAAAGAGGGCGCCCAGGCGTCCATGCGTGACCACTAGCGCTGTTGGCCCCAGAAAAGGGCAACCAAGCGTCCTTGAGCCTTCTACAGCCTTCTATTTTGGTGCTTTTGTTGTCCTTCCTGGGTTCCAACTCCTTGATACTTTATTCCTCTTCCAAAACATACAAATAACCTACAAAATTGAGGGAATCAGTGATAAAAATCATTAAGTATAACCTCTATTCACTTATTCACCAAATTCAACTAAAACAAGAGTTTAAACAAGTTTCAAAGTCAAAGAGAGTTGATTTAGTATCAAAACTGCATTACAGATAATGGTAAATTCAACAAGTATTAGTAGTCGAATACAATTGTCAGTTATAACAGAATAATAGTAGTCTAATGCATTAATTGAATGCGCATTTAATGTAACCGATTCATAATAAATGCTTGGTCAACATATTTAAAAATATGACCGTTGTGACAGTTATGTCAAGCATTTAAACAGTTTTCAAATCAATAACAAACTTAGTCAAATACAAGTTGCCTGCAATCGATTAAGTAGAAACACTTAGCTAATTTTTGAAAACTTTTCTTCACAAAATTCATCGTAGCACTTTTGAAGAGTATTTGTGCAAACATACGAGTTTTAATCGATTTCACCAATAATGTAATCGACTTAAAACTGTTGTTTTGCCACACTTTAAAGTTCAACCATAGTGCTTGTGGTTTTTCATTTCCTAAAACATATGTTATGCAGATAAAATCACATATTAAACACAGTGGTATGCTATAGTCAACACAATAATGTTCAATATATGCTTTTACATATATAACAAAGTCAGCATAAGCATATGACATGTATAACACAGTACACACATGTGTTATTATTAATTATATGTTGTCATCATAAAAAACAAAGTTATCAATGAGATTGTGGGTTCAGCTAAACCAGTGCTTCCCTATCAACAATCTCAACAATTTACCCCCTTTTAGATGATGCACAACCATGATTAATAAAACCAAGTTGTACAATGTACAATCACAATCGCAGATTATCCATAATAACAATTCTCCAATTTCATCAAATTCTCCCCCTTTGGGCATTATCAAAAAAGGCATACAATGTATATTGTAAATGAAACACAAATAATCAACCAAATAGAGATGCATCAGTTAAGATAACATAATTAATTTGATGCTCCCCTTATCAATGATATTCACATTAACTTAATATTTTCTCCCCCTTAATGGAAACATGTGAACAACTTAGCAATATGCAATGCTCCCCCTGTCATTATGCATGTTTCAACTTCAAATCACAGATGCACAATGTAGTAATATCAGAGTATGTATCAGAGCATATAAGAGCATATTCAAGCAATGTATCAGAACAAGATTACATCATTAATGTCAGAGCATAATTTCAGTTCAAGGTTTCAACTTATGTCCCCATAATCCATGAAACCCCAAAATCAAGTCATGAACATTCCTATTACATGCAAGCTTTAAGATCGGAAACAAGAATACTAGCAATTGATAAAAAATGCATATATATAATCAAATCATTCAACAAATACACAAGAATTCAGAGGCTACATTTATCCCCAACAAGATGGGTTTGGCTCTCCATTTCCATGGAGAGCCTTTAAGCTTACAAAATGGCCGTGGAAGAAGATGAAGAACCCAAGAGGAAGAAGGGAGTGTTCCCACGAGCTCTAACAGCCCTCTAAGCTCTCCTCTGAGTGAGATGCACCTCCAAAGAACCAAAGACCCCAAATGCTTCAAGACAACTTGAATAAATAGGCATTTTGACACATCACCAGCGTCACCGCTCAGCTGCAGCCCAGCGGTAGCATTCCAGAGAGGTGGCGCTTAGCTGCACGCCAGCTGCACCCTAGCCACAACATTCCAAAATTCTCTCTTTTTGTTTTACTTACTTTTGTGGTTGATTAAGCTCTATACATTGGTGGAGGTTCTTCTAAGCATAATATTAGCTACAAAATAAGAGGATTAGTGATGAGAATACATTAATGTAGCTTAAAACACATTTATTTAGAAAACAAGACAAAAGAAGAGGATTAAACATGTTACAAGTTAGAAAGGAGTTGATTTTGCTACTAAAATGATGCTTAGATAATGGTAAGAATTAGCATTATCAGTCAACAAGTATTTTTCCTGCATAACCTTGCAAGCTAAACTAGTTCAAGCAATTTAGTAACAATGTAGTATAGTAATCAATCATAGTTAATGTATGAACATGCAATGTTGTGGATATTTCAGTGAAATTGTCAAATTGCATTCATACACACAGGTTAATTGGTTTTTCTACTATATGCTACTATTATCTAGAATACCAAATTCATTTCTAATTGTATAAAATCTTTTATTATTCAAGGTTTTGGGAAAATATCAGCTCATTGATGTAAGGTATCTACATATTCGACCTTAATTTCACCCTTAAGGATATGGTCTCTTATGAAATGATGCCTTATTTCAATATGCTTTGTTTTAGAATGAAGAACAAGATTCTTAGTCAGATTTATTGCACTTGTGTTATCACACTTTAAAGGAATATGATCTAATGAAATACCATAATCTTCTAACTAGCTCTTAATCCAAAGAAACTGAGCACAACAACTTCCAGCAGTTATGTACTCGGCTTCTATGGTAGATAATGCCACACAAGCTTGTTTTTTTGAATGCCAAGAAACTAAAGAACATTCTAAAAGATGACATGTACCACTAGTGCTTTTTCTGTCTAGTTTACATCCCCTAAAATCTAAATCATTGTATCCTTCAAGAAAAACGTTTGATCCACTAGGATATCATAGTCCAAGACTTTTGGTTCCTTTTAGATACTTTAAAAATTCTTTTCACAGATGTTAAACGTGATTCCTTTGGTTGTGACTGAAACCTAGCACATAGACAAACACTATGCATGATATATGGTCTATTGGCAATCAAGTATAATAAGGATCCGATCATACCTCTATTCATTTTCTGGTCAATAGCTTTGCCTTTTTCATCAAGGTCAAGATAGCAATTAGTTGCCATCAGTGTTGCAGCTTCTTTGTAGTCCAACATTTTGTACTTCTTCAACAAATCAGTACAATACTTCTCCCATCATAGACATCTCGAACTCATCAAGCATTGTCTTAGAAAATTCTTTGCATAGAGCAAGATTAGTTGAGCCAAATATTATATCATCAACATAAATTTGTACATATAGTCTATCTTTTTTGGAGTTTTTAATGAAAAGGGTTTAATCAACTTTACCCCTAGTGAATCCCTTTTTTACCAGAAATTCACTTAGACACTCATACCATTACCTTGGTGCCTGTTTCAGTCCATACAAGGCCTTTTTAAGTTTGAAGACGTAATCTAGATGCTCGTAGTCTTGGAAACCTAGTGATTGTTCCACATAGACTTCTTCCTTGATATACCCGTTTAAGAAGGCACTTTTAACATCCATATGGTACAGTCTGAATTTCATTATAGATGCAATGGCTAGCAGAATCCTTATTGCTTCCAATCAGGCCATTGGAGCGTAAGTCTCATCATAATCGATTACCTCTTCTTGACTGTAACCTTTGGCAACTAATCTTGACTTGTTTTTGATGATTTCTCTTGAGTCATCCACCTTGTTCCTGAATACCCACTTGGTGCTTATCACCTACTAAATTCCTGTTCTCATAACTAATTCTCATACATCATTTCTCTTGAAATGATTCAGCTCTTCTTGCATTGCCATCATCCAATTTTCACCAGTAAGTGCAACCTCAATGTTTTTGGGTTCAATCTTAGAAACATAAGCTACATTCAAGCAGAATTGATTAAGTTGCCGCCTGGTGGAAACTCCTCTCCTGATATCACCAATGATGCTTGTCGAGACATTTCTTGGTATTTTCCACTCCTTAATCGATTCAGTTTTGGGAGGATCAGTTGTAGTTTCCGAAGTTTCTTCTTCCTGAATTTCTTCATTTTCCTCTTGCTCTCCAACAGAATCACTTGCATCTATAGACTTTCTAAAGTGCATTTGATTAGTAGCAATATCAATATGTTCATCAAACGCAACATGTATAGACTCTTCAACACACATAGTTCTTTTATTATATACTCGATAAGCTTTACTTGTGAGAAAGTAACCAATAAAAATAGCCTCATCGACTTTGAAGTTGAACTTACCAAGATTTTCCTTACCATTATTGAGAACAAAAAACTTACATCCGAAGATCCGTAGATGTGTGATGTTAGGCTTCCTTCCTTTGAATCACTAGTGCAGAACGGGCTATAGACGTCCGTTCTGTGGGTCTTTTGATGTCCGACCTCCAACGGACGTCTATGCGGGTGACGTCTATGTAGACCTCCGTTGTGTCAGGCCGGACGTCTATATAGACGTCCGTTGTGTCAGGCCAGACGTCTATATAGACGTCCGCTGTGTCAGGCGGACGTCTATATAGACGTCCGCTGTGAACCTCTCGGACGTCTATACACTACTGCAGAAAGGGCTTTATTAGACGGGTTATTTAGGGTTATTTACGGGTTATTTAGGACTACAGGGTTTGGACGTTTGTTTGTGCACTGCAACACGTCTGAAGAGCAGATTCGAAATGAAAATGGAGGGAGATGGAGGAGTAAACGACCTAAAACGTAGGCCAAAAACGCCGCCCAAGAACACGCTACAAACTGCACAAAAATGCACAGAAAACGACTTTTAATCGGTTCAAATGAAAGATATTTCATCACAAAACAATTTAATCGGAATAAAAGTAAGATTAAATGGTCCAAAACAGATAAAAACCAACCTGGAAATGCAAGGCGCAGAGGGAACTCTCACGGGTTCGCATAACTCCTCGCGGGTTCGCGTTTTGGTTAGTAAGTCCTTATTTTAAACGTCTTTTGAACGTCCGTTGTGGCGGGGGCAGACGTCTATAATATAGTAGACGTCCGTCCCCCTCCAAGATGGACGTTCAACAGACTGACAGTAGTTCAATCCATCAGTCTCTTGAACGTCCGTCCTGGAGGGGGACGAACGTCTATATATATTAAACGTCCGTCCCCCTCTAGGACGGACGTTCAAGGGGCTGATAGGTTCAACTACTCTCTCAGTTTCTTGAACGTCCGTCCTGGAGGGGGACGGACGTCTATATATTAAATGTCCGTCCCTCTCCAGGACGGACGTTCAAGAGATTGAGAGAGTAGTAGAACCTATCAGTCTCTTGAACGTCCGTCCTGGAGGGGGACGGACGTTTAATATATATAGACGTCCGTCCCCCTCCAGGACGGACGTTCAAGGGGCTGACTGGTTCAACTACTCTGTCAGCCTCTTGAACCTCCGTCCTGGAGGAGGACGGACGTCTATATATATTAAACGTCCGTCCCCCTCCAAGACGGACGTTCAAGAGACTGAGAGAGTAGTTGAACCTGTCAGTCCCTTGAACGTCCGTCCCCCTCCAGGACAAACGTCTAAACATATTAAACGTCCGTCCCCCTCCAGGACGGACGTTCAAGGGGCTGACTGGTTCAACTACTCTGTCAGCCTCTTGAACGTCCGTCCTGGAGGGGGACAAACGTCTATATATATTAAACGTCCGTCCTGGAGGGGGACAGACGTCTATATATATTAAACGTCCGTCCCCCTCCAGGACGGACGTTCAAGAGACTGAGAGAGTAGTTGAACCTGTCAGCCCCTTGAACGTCCGTCCTGGAGGGGGACGGACGTCTATATATATTAAACGTCCGTCCCCCTCCAGGACGGACGTTCAAAGGTTTGACAGGTTCAACTACTCTGTCAGCCTCTTGAACGTCCGTCCTGGAGGAGGACAGACGTCTATATATATTAAACGTCCGTCCCCCTCCAGGACGGACGTTCAAGAGACTGAGAGAGTAGTTGAACCTGTCAGTCCCTTGAACGTCCGTCCCCCTCCAGGACAAACGTCTAAACATATTAAACGTCCGTCCCCCTCCAGGACGGACGTTCAAGAGACTGACAGGTTCAACTACTCTCTCAGTCTCTTGAACGTCCGTCCTGGAGGGGGACGGACGTTTAATATATATAGACGTCCGTCCCCCTCCAGGACGGACGTTCAAGGGGCTGACTGGTTCAACTACTCTGTCAGCCTCTTGAACGTCCGTCCTGGAGGGGGACAAACGTCTATATATATTAAACGTCCGTCCTGGAGGGGGACAGACGTCTATATATATTAAACGTCCGTCCCCCTCCAGGACGGACGTTCAAGAGACTGAGAGAGTAGTTGAACCTGTCAGCCCCTTGAACGTCCGTCCTGGAGGGGGACGGACGTTTAATATATATAGACGTCCGTCCCCCTCCAGGACGGACGTTCAAGAGACTGAGAGAGTAGTTGAACCTGTCAACCCTTTGAACGTCCGTCCTGGAGGGGGACGGACGTTTAATATATATAGACGTTCGTCCCCCGCCAGGACGGACGTTCAAGGGGCTGACTGGTTCAACTACTCTGTCAGCCTCTTGAACGTCCGTCCTGGAGGGGGACAAACGTCTATATATATTAAACGTCCGTCCTGGAGGGGGACAGACGTCTATATATATTAAACGTCCGTCCCCCTCCAGGACGGACGTTCAAGAGACTGAGAGAGTAGTTGAACCTGTCAGCCCCTTGAACGTCCGTCCTGGAGGGGGACGGACGTTTAATATATATAGACGTCCGTCCCCCTCCAGGACGGACGTTCAAGAGACTGAGAGAGTAGTTGAACCTGTCAACCCTTTGAACGTCCGTCCTGGAGGGGGACGGACGTTTAATATATATAGACGTTCGTCCCCCGCCAGGACGGACGTTCAAGGGGCTGACTGGTTCAACTACTCTGTCAGCCTCTTGAACGTCCGTCCTGGAGGGGGACAAACGTCTATATATATTAAACGTCCGTCCTGGAGGGGGACAGACGTCTATATATATTAAACGTCCGTCCCCCTCCAGGACGGACGTTCAAGAGACTGAGAGAGTAGTTGAACCTGTCAGCCCCTTGAACGTCCGTCCTGGAGGGGGACGGACGTCTATATATATTAAACGTCCGTCCCCCTCCAAGACGGATGTTCAAGAGACTGAGAGAGTAGTTGAACCTGTCAACCCCTTGAACGTCCGTTAGAGGGGTCGGACGTCTACTGTATTATAGACGTCCGGCCCCGTCTAGGACAGACGTCTCCACACTCAATTATTTACATTTATGCGACCGGTCAATTATTTACGTTGGGGTTTTGGTGGACGGACGTCTATGAGGTGACGTTAAAGATCAATTTTGCACTAGTGAATAGGTCATAGGGAGTCAACTTCGGCAATGACCTGATCATAGTTCTGTTTAGTGTATAACATGCTGTACTGACAACATCTGTCCAAAAGTATTTCGGTAAGTCCCTTTCGTTTAGCATGGTTCTTGCTAGTTCTTCTGATGCTCTATTCTTCCTTTCCACAACTCCATTCTGCTGAGGTGTTCTTGGTCTAGAGAAGTTGTGAGAGATTCCCATTTTCGCACAATATTCATCAAACACTTCATTCTGGAATTCTTTGCAGTGATCACTTCTGATGGATTTTATTCTGAGCTCCTTTTCATTTTGTATTACAACAGCAAATTTCTTGAACACCCTGAAAGTCTCACTCTTGGCAAAAATAAAGAAAGTCCAAGTGTAACGAGAATGGTCATTAACAATCACTAAACCATACAAATTATCACCGAGACTCCTAAGCTTGGAAGGACCAAACAAGTCCATCTGCAACAATTCAAGTGGTTTGGTAGTGGACATTTCTCTTTTATTCTTAAAAAACATTCTTGTTTGCTTTCCTTTTTTACATGCATCACATAATCTTTCAGAAGCATAACAAATATTTGGAAGACCAATAACAAGATCTTTAGATACCAATTTGTTTAACTGACCCATGTTAATGTGAGCTAGTCTTTTGTGCCATAACCATGCATCATCTTCTTTAGACATAAGACATACACCAGATTTGAAAGAAGTTTTTTGAAAATCTATTATGTATATATTCTTGTATCTCTATCCTATCAATAACAACTCATCAGTTGAACTATTGCTTATCAAACAATATTTTCGTTCAAATATTATTTTCAATCTTTGTCACACAATTGACTGATACTAAGCAGGTTATGTTTCAATCCTTCAACAAGCAGTACATTATAAATCTCATATGCAGAAGGAGTTTGAATTTTACCAATGCCGATGATTTCACCCCTGTTATCACCGTATGTGACATGACCAGTAGTCTTGTAAGAGATGCTTGTAAATTTTGTTGGATCTCCTGTAATGTGCCTTGAACACCCGCTGTCTGGATACCACATGAATCCCTTGCTTCTTGTTCCAGACACACTTTCATGGGTTCAGACTTGGCCATCATGATAAGATCAATCTCTGCCTCATTTTTTTGGTTGATCTTCTTTTTTTCATCACTTTGATGCTCGTCACCTTTCTTCTTGTTGAGGAATCTGGTGAATTTTTTTTTCTGCAAGTTTATCCTTTCAGCTCTAGATTCCAGTCCATTTGTCTTGTATCGCAAGAGCCCTGTTTCAAGACACTCACAAAAGCCATCAGGAATGAAATTACACCTAGTATTACAAGTAACATGTACAAGTTCAAAAACAGATTCACTCTTTCTCATAGTTTGAGAAACAAAAGCCATTTTTTAGGATCAAATTGATTACACAAAAATCTTAATCGATTTGTTTTTCAAATATCTTATGAAAATCAGCTCTAGTGACAATTGTTAAGAAAGGAGTGCTTCGTTTCTCACACCAAAAGGGGGGTGAATTGGTGTTGCGTAAAAAATGATTACTTTCAAAAACTTTTTCGCAAAATAGGATGTCTTTAGACTTTTCTTGAATCGCAAGTAAAATGGTATGTAATGTAGGAGTTCACTTAATCGAATACAAAAGCAGATTAATCTACTGTAATAAAGAGTGTAGGGATCAGAGAAATCAAACGCTGGTTTTTATACTAGTTCAGCCAACCTGCCTACATCTAGTGTCCTTCCAACCATAGAAAGTAAATGCACTATAAAGATCTAGGTTTTTACACCAAGGTTTTTATAGCGACCTCACACCAAAATGTAAAACACCTCTCTAACCAACTAATCTAATATAGGCAATACAACAAACAAGACAAGCAGTAAGAACACCCTCTTCTGCTGTCAAACCCTTTGAGACACTCTCAAAGTCAAGAACACAGTTCTTTTTCCTGTAATCACCGTAGGGAATACCATCAATCTTCACGATTGCAGATTTCCTGATCAAGCAGAATACACCTCGTTGTGCAGAGAGATCAAACGTTCAAACACAGTAAACCTTGCTGCGCAAGAAACCTTCAAGACTCTAAATCACCACGGTAGATCTTTGGTTCTTGGAGCTTTTCTTTCCTCTGTAAGATATGACAACGCTTTCTGAAAGATATGAAAGTGTAAAGATTAAAACTTCTTTTTTTACAGAAATCAAATCATGCGTCAATATATAGTATTTCACAAAACATATGCTTTATAATCGATTAAGATATTAATGTAGTCGAATACAATTGTCAGTTCTAACAGAATAATAGCAGTCAATTGCATTAATTAAGTGCGCATTTAATGTAATCGATTCATAATAAATTCTTGGTCAACATATTTAAAAATATGACCATTGTGGCAGTTATGTCAAGCATTTAAACAATTTTCAAATCAATAACAAACGTAGTTGAATACAAGTTGCATGCAATCGATTAAGTAGAAACACTTAGCTCACAGATGTTATGCATCCACAGATAAAATCACATATTAAAAAAAATGGTATGCTATATGCCTTTACATATATAACAAAGTCAGCATAAGCATATGACATGTATAACACAGTACACACATGTGTTATTATTAATTATGTGTTGTCATCATCAAAAACATAGTTATCAATGAGATTGTGGGTTTAGCTAAACTAGTGCTCCCCCTATCAACAATCTCAACAAACTTGAAGAGAACCGCTTCGACCTTAGACACACTAAGCGCAAGCTTCTCCTATTCACAAGACTTGATTTGAGCACACTATCACTTGAGAACTTCCACAAAACCTTTTCTGTATTCTCAAATGGCTTAGTTAACCTCTAAGAGGTTTAAGAAGGTGTATATATAGCCCAAGGTCCAGAATATGAAAAACCTTCTCCCAACTGTAAATACAACAACAATCTTTAATTCTTCAGCTTTTAACATCATCAAAACTTCACAATAGCTTCAAGATACCAATGTTCCTCATTGGTAACAAAAATTGGTCCATATAGTTCATCCATATAACATTTTACTTGCTATTGACTACGATAATATATTTCAATTTATAGTTTTGGGAAAAATAAAGTCAGTTTCAAATTCATTCATCGTCCTCATTCTCGTGATCATGAATGTCATTGTTGTTAGAATCGTCATTTTCATCATCATCATCATCTTCTTCATCGTCCTCGTCTTCTTATTCTTCTTTGTCTTCTTATTCTTCTTCATCTTCTTCTTCTTCTTGTATTTCTCCTTCCAATTCTTTAGGATCACTATCAAAGTCTTGTAATGTAGGTACTCTTTCAACTTCAATAATTTCATTGTCATGTGATATTTCACCAACTTGGTAGGGGATATCTTTTTCAGCGTCATTTGACTCCATGCGACCCCTAGGCTTGGTATGTATTGCAACACACCAACCACATTTGTTGATGATGCAAAATGTTGGATATGTGACATAATAAACTTGTCTAACATTATTTGCTATAATAAACTTGTCTAACATTGTTCTTCAAGTCCAACAATTACTAGAAAAAAACTAAAAGATAAAGTAACTTGAAAAACGAATATAAAATAGGCATATGTGTAAGACCCAAGGAAAATGTAGTAATTAAGGAATGAAGTGGTTTGAGACTTGAGAATTATATTGCATGGTAATTGGTGTGTGATGATTAGGTATTTCTTTGAATTCTAATTTTCTATGATGATTATTTTATGTTAATATTGATAAAGTGCAATACATGATTAATATGCTATTAATTTGGTGATTTGTGTGTGAGTGATGTTACCAATATGATGTGTTGGAATGTTGATAGGAGGGTGGTTTAGAATTGAATGTGGGTGGGTTCATTTTTAGAAAGAAAGAGAGTTAAAGGGAAACTTTTGTTTGAGTTTTGGACCCAAGAGCAAAAGAGTCTTTTTACCTTCATTAAATGGTTCAAATATTATTTTAGGATGTGTAGAAAGTGAAGGAAAGAAAATAAAATCTTAATAATAAGAAAGACATTTCGTGGATTTTAAAAGATTTAGTGCTTGTTGATATTTCAAAAAGTAGTTAAGAGAGGAAATCTTAGTGGCTTTAGAGATAAAGTGAGAGATTTTATTAAAAACACAAAAAGATAAAGATAAATTAAAACAAGATAAAAAGGACAAGGGAGAATAGGGATCTGCACATTGTTCTCTATATCTGAAACAAAATTGAAAGAGATAAGGGAGAGAAAAGATGATTTCTAGGAGAAGAGAGGAAGAGTTGTAGAAAACCTTAGTGCAAGGGAAGATTTGTGGTGTTTTTGAAGTTAGATGAAGTCCTAATATTGACCAAGGTATGGGGAAGTTTACCATTGTTTGTTGTATGCTATGCATTCTTGATTTCCTTGCATGAAAATACTTGGTTGATATATGTTTATATGACTATGATTATGATTATCTGTTGCTATTGTTGGACAAAGGTTGTATGTGCATGGGTTAGATTTTTGGTAATATTTGTGATGAGTTTTCCCTATGAATGTATTATGTATGTTTTGTTGGGTTATCCCAACAAAGGCTTTGATGCTAAAGGAGAACAAAGTTATGATACTTAGGGGTTTTCATGCAAATATATGTTGTAAGGGTAATCAATGCAGAATAATTGGGTTTTATTGGGGTATAACATGTCAATGATTGGATTTGAATGATTCAAGAGATGTAATGCATATATTAAGGTTTGCTTATAAGGGTATGTGATGCTTGAATTCATGCATGATGGTTTGAGGAAGTTTCCCTCGTGATTTAGGATTGTTGCATGAGTGTTTGGAGACTTGAACTATGTCCAGGATGTGTTTCGATTTGACAATAATAGATTGACAAGTTCAGAGGTGAAAATAAGGACGATCAAGGATCCTCATCAAGCATCAAGTGCTATGGGTGTGGAGAAAGAGGACATGTCAAGTCCAATTGTCCCAAAAACAAAAGAAATGAAGAAAAGAAAGAAAAGAAATTCCCAAAGAAGAAGAAAGCTTACATAACTTTGAAAGAAAATGACTTTAGTTCTTCAAGCTCAAGCAACTCTGATGAGGAAGCAAATCTATGTTTAATGATGATTTTGATGACGCTGGAAATCAAGTAAGTGATTCTAGCTATGAAACTAGTGAAATAGATTTACAAAGAGCATTCCTTGAGTATTGAATGAATTTGAAAAGTTGGATGCTGCAGATAATGAATTAAAAAGTGAATTTCATGACATGCAACTTAAATATGAAAAAGCATTAGATGAAGAAGTAATTCTAAGAAATAAGATTAGTCATCTTGAAATGAAAGAATATGAATCTAATGTTGTTATAAATCCTGTTGAATGCTTGTCTTGTAAGAGTCATATGTTTGACATAGACATCCTTGAAAACTTACTTGCTAAATCAACAAAATCTGCTTCTTTTGTAAAAGACAATGTTAGGAAGAACACCTTTAATAACAAGAATGTGCACCAATATAAGATACCTCAAATTAAAAGAACTCTTAGAGTTTGGGTTGAAAAAGGTACTTTTGTGAAAAACAAACTACATATTGTTTGTTGTTTCTATTGCATGATACATGGTGATATGATCATAACATGGTCACATCTCTAACAAATGTAACATTAAGCATTTTGGTGTGCCAAATGGAAAGTATGCATGAGTTAAAATTGTGAAGTGATGTTTCTTTATTTGTACTAACCCCAAGGACCCATATTGAGATTGGGGACCTAAATTCATGCTTAACTTGTTTTGTAGGAACATTCAAAGTCAAAGAAGTCATTGTGGTATCTTGACACTGGTTGTTCAAGACACATGACGGGTGACAAGAAAAGGTTCATATATTTTGAGAAGAAGAAGGGATGATTTGTTACATATGGGGATAACAAACAAAGGAAGAATCATTGGAACCAGAGACATTGGAGGAGGAAATACATTGACAATCAAAGATGTATTGTACGTTGAAGGACTCAAGTATAACCTCCTAAGCATAAGTCGGTCTCAAGGTAACCTTTGAAAGTGATAAATGCACCGTCCATTTTAAGAATTCTTCTGATATTGCATTACAAGGTGTTAGGCACAACAACATATATTTGATTGACATTGAAAGTGCATCTAGTCATAGCATATTGATGACAAATTTATGAACACCGAAAAACGGCGTCAAAAAATTGTTTAACCCTCGGCAAGTGTGACCGAATCGTATCAAGTAATAAAACTCGGTAAGACCAAGTATCGTTCTCCCAAAGGACTCACGACCTAGTTAGTTATATGATTTGTTGATTATTTAAGACTTGTGAACAACTAATTGTAGGTTTAAATGCAAAAGACAGTAATTAAACATGTATGCATGAATTTGATCAATGGAAAAGAGGAATACAAACACTTTAATGAATTAGATGGATGAGTATGCTGTTGGGGTTATCAATTTCATCTTATCCACTCTCACATACTTTAGGAATTCATCATTCTTTTCATCAATTGCTAATGCCACTCTCTAAATCACCTTGCAAGAAGGCCTATCCTTAATTACGAGTTCATACAATTCCTAGCATTCCTAATAATTAATTCTGAAGTGCAAAAGCTTAACGACAACCAACCCTCGTATTCCTATGTCTAGGCAATATGCTATTGGGAGAAGTTCCCCGGATCTAGATTTCCCCGTACGTTCCCATATCGACAAAATCAATAATCATGGCATTGAATGAGTTAAACAAAGCAAGCTTTAAGCAAAGAGGAAAAAACCCTAACTAATGATGAAAGAAAGCATATATCTTAAAATAAGATGTTAAAACACAAATTCCATATATGAGAGTTTCACAAGACTACATTGATTCCCCAACAACAATACAAGGTTTAGTTCACCATATTCATGGTGAAACTAGATGAACAATAATCAAAGAATGAAAGAGATAGAAAAACCCTAGAAAGAGAAGAGGAGAGGTGTCACCATCTCCCAATCTACCCCCAAGGGGTGAAAAGTGTGTTTCTGCTTCCTCCCAGCCAAAGATACAAACCCTAGGACGTGCAAGTCCTTAAATAGGGCATAAAAATAACATAAAACAAGTCCAAGCCCATAAAAACAAAAGAAAACCGGTCCAAGCCCACTTAGAATGGCGCTCAGCGGTATTTTATGGCTGAGCGGTAATAGTGCATGATCAATTTTGCCCCCAGCTGCTGTTTTTGCCCCTCATCGGTGATTTTGGCACCCGAAAAGTGCCGCTCAGCGGAACTTTTTCTGTATTCTGGTTGACTTTTCAGCATTCTGGTTGACTGGTTGACTTTTTTGGTTGACTAGTTGACTTTTCTGGTTGAGTGGTTGACTTTTCTGGTTTCTGGTTGACTTTTCAGCAGTCCAATCATTCGGTACTTCAATTCTTCTTTCAAATCATTCAATTAGCCTACAAAATCAAGGGAATCTTGCACAAAACCATTAAATTCACCTTCAACTCTCTTATTCACAAAACTAAAGCAAAAATATGAGTTCAAGCTAGTTTCTAAGTCTTAAAGGTTGCTTTTGGTATCAATTTTAAGCATAAAAATAACGGTTTTTCAACCGTTATCACAACCCCAAACTTAAAACTTTGCTTTTCCTCAAACAAACAAGATGTAACTCAATCTTCCACCAATCACTATGATGGTTCAGCACATTCAAAATCCTATTTTCAAGATAAGTAAGTACTTAATTAAACTCATGACAAAGACTTCAATCAAGACATGCACATGCTTTAGTGTTCACAAAGTCACTTAATATCCAACAAATGCTATTTTTCATGAATGATCAATCAACTAAGCATGGATGTTCATGTGCTCATGGAATCTTTCCTCACTAGGTAAAGTGTTTCACTCAAACACAATTGTATAAGAGGTAATCACTCATTCACTCTACTATCACAATGTCACATGAATTGACTTTGCCTTTCATTTAACCACAATCAAATACATTCACAAGCATGCATCATCACAAGGACTTTTCAATGGCTTATAATGTGGCTGGGCTAACAAGAAAATTGGTTTTTCCAGATCACAAAACCCTTGAGTTAAGAGAATCATATAGACACAATCATTCTTATTTATTCCCAACTTTCCTTTTGCATTGAGCTTTGCTTTTTCTTCTCTTTTCTTTCTCTTTTTCTTTTTCTTTTCACATTCTTAGATCTTAGCTTTTAGCTCAATGCTTTCAATTTTCCTTTCATAACTTCCCAACAACCCCAAACTTGAACATTTATCAATACCACAAAATATTTTCTACTTAACTCAAGGTAAAGCTTTTCACAAAGGGTTTTCAAATTATGTTCAAGGCTAAGGGTTCAAAGGATAGAACACCTAGTGCTCTCTTTTAGTGGGCTAAATTCATGCATTTGGCTAATACAAGGGTTACCAACATGGCCTTGATCATATGATGCAAACAAGCAAGTAATTCAATCATAGAAAACTTGGGCAAAGTTATTCATGCTTCCAAAGTAATAACATTCATTCACACAAACTCTGGAGCTCAAAACCTCACATATAAGCTCATTCACATTCCACATATACACATCCTGCTTAGTATCATAATCACAATCACAACATCATGCATTTGTTCACAAAGCTTGTGAATCACCTGTATAAGCATCTAATGTGAACATCTCAACATCAATCAATATCAAAGCATCATCAGGCATTACTTATCAAACAACAATCATAAGCAAACCATCATAACAGACAAACTTTCCAATTGAGTACATCAAATCCTATTCTAAAAACAAGTTATTGATAAAACAAATTCTGCTCTAGTGCTTTGAAAAACTCAGCCCCATCAATGATGCTCTCTCCCAACCCGAAACTTAGATGGAAAACTAGTGAGAAAGTAAGTGGAAGGGATATTTTCTAAAGAGGAATGAAAGGAAAAATGTAGAGAACCTTTGGAAAAGTGTTTAGGAGTGTGTGTGCAGAGAAGAATCTGAAAATAGAGGCCAAAGCGTGACTTAGGGTATAAAAATACCCTAATGGGCTCGGGTTCCGCTAAGGGGCAACCTAGGCCCAGTCTGCGACACTACCGCTCAACGGTAGTTTGCCGCTCAGCGGCACTTTCGTGTTGTGCTTTTCTTCTTCCTAGCTTACCCTAGGTGCCTTCTACTCATGCCCCTCACTTGCTCCCTGCAATTAATTTCTCAGATCACTCAAACATTCAATCCCTATCATGCAACTAAAGCAGAACCAAAACAAACAATACAGATAAAATCAATCAACTGGGTTGCCTCCCAGGTAGTGCTTGTTTAACGTCACGAGCCTGACCCAAAATCCTCCAGCACCCTTCAGTAGATGCAAATCTTTCTTACCAACACCCATCAGTAGGTGTATACAAACATAGTATCCTTCAGTAGATACTCTTCTGCCTAACATCCATCAGTAGATGTAAACCCTATAACAAACTTATAACAAAAACAAAAATACCCAAAAGTTCAAAATTACATCACCAAACCAAAAATTAAGAGTTCTTAAATCACTGGGTTGCCTCCCAGCATGCGCTCTTTTAACGTCACTAGCTTGACCCAATAAAGCTTCAAGTTCCATCTTCGTTTTCTTCTTCTTTCTACTGAACTTCTTCAAATATTTGATCAAACCAGGAACCTGTTGCAATGTCTCAATCATAGGAACTTTAATCTCCAATTTCTGGAAGATTTCCATAAAGCGCTCAAATTCCTTCTTCCTATGATACTTCTTTGGATGAGGAAGAGGTTTTTCATATGATTCTCTCTCTCTTCCTCTCGTCCTCTTTCTCTTTTCTCTCACTTTCTTTTTTTCTTTTTTTTTTCTACTCACTTTCTCAATCTTCACACAAATTTTCTCTTCTTCTTTCTCTTCTCTCTCTTCTTTTTCCAACTCAACTTTTTCAACATTTACACTCACTAGCACTTCACACTCTTCCCTGGGGTTAACCTCAGTATTAGCCCCAAAATTTTTGTCAGGCCTTTCTTCCAATTGCTTGGTAATCTGACCCATTTGAATCTCCAAGTTCTTAATAGCAGCTTCAGTGCTCTTTTGAGAAGATTCAGTTTTCTGTATGAATTGCTGAAGAGTTTCTTCCAACCTTGTTGATCTTTCATTAAGTATAGCAATTTGTTGCCATAAGGTTGGTTGTTGCTGTTGCTTGTTAAATTTCCCAGTCTGTCCAGCTTGCCCACTTTGTCTTTGACCAATGCTTGGGTGTGGTTTCCACCCTTGATTGAAATTCCCCTGACGGTATGAAAATTGATTGGCCATGAAGTTAACATCCTCTAAAGCATCTGCTGGAAAAGCACATTGACCATTGATATGGTCACCCCCACGTAATTCACACAACTGTGGTTGAAACTGTGCAACAGTCTTTAACTCTTTTGGCAGTTGTGCAAGCGTTTTTGTGAGAGTCTCCAATTGTTGAGTTAGTATCTTGTTCTGTGCTAGCAAGGCATCATTGGTTTGTAATTGTAGAACTTTTTTTTGTTGAATAGGAGCTCCTCTTTCACTGTTTAGTTCATTATCACTTGTAGCCATATTTTCAATGATTTCTGTAGCTTCCTCTGGAGTTTTCCATTTGATATTTCCTCCTGCTGAGGCGTCAAGCATCATCTTGGTTTGTGAACCAAGACCTCCAAGGAAAATTAGGACTACTTCCACTTCGTCAAATCCATGCGTGGGAGTCTTTCTTAATAAGCTTTTATATCTGTTCCATGCATGACCCAGTGATTCCTTCATGCCTTGCCTGAATGATGAAATCTCTTGCTTTCCTTTGTTGACCTTGGAAGAATTGAGTGCCCATATAGTTAAATTCTTGACCGAATTGCATCCTGCAGGCATTAGGCACAAAACCCTAAAAACAATTGTTAGCACAAAAAGATAGAGAAGATATAAAATAAGAGATAAGAAGATAAAATAAAAACAAAAAAAAAATAAAAACAGAAAACAGAAAAAATAAAAACAGAAAAATAAAATAAAAACCCAAAAATAAAAACAGAAAATAAAAACAGAAATTCAAAATTCAAAATTCAAAATTCAAGTCAAAGATAATCAATAATCACACAAATAAACTAGTTAAACCACGAGTCCCCGGCAACGGCGCCAAAAACTTGATGACAAATTTATGAACACCGAAAAACGGCGTCAAAAAATTGTTTAACCCTCGGCAAGTGTGACCAAATCGTATCAAGTAATAAAACTCGGTAAGACCAAGTATCTTTCTGCCAAAGGACTCACGGCCTAGTTAGTTATATGATTTATTGATTATTTAAGACTTGTGAACAATTAATTGTAGGTTTAAATGCAAAAGACAGTAATTAAACATGTATGCATGAATTTGATCAATGGAAAAGAGGAATACAAACACTTTAATGAATTAGATGGATGAGTATGCTGTTGGGGTTATCAATTTCATCTTATCCACTCTCACATACTTTAGGAATTCATCATTCTTTTCATCAATTGCTAATGCCACTCTCTAAATCACCTTGCAAGAAGGCTTATCCTTAATTACGAGTTCATACAATTTCTAGCATTCCTAATAATTAATTCTGAAGTGCAAAAGCTTAACGGCAACCAACCCTCATATTCCTATGTCTAGGCAATATGCTATTGGGAGAAGTTCCCCGGATCTAGATTTTCCCGTACGTTCCTATATCGACAAAATCAATAATCATGGCATTGAATGAGTTAAACAAAGCAAGCTTTAAGCAAAGAGGAAAAAACCCTAACTAATGATGAAAGACAGCATATATCTTAAAATAAGATGTTAAAACACAAATTCCATATATGAGAGTTTCACAAGACTACATTAATTCTCCAACAACAATACAAGGTTTAGTTCACCATATTCATGGTGAAACTAGATGAACAATAATGAAAGAATGAAAGAGATAGAAAAACCCTAGAAAGAGAAGAGGAGAGGTGTCACCATCTCCCAATCTACCCCCAAGGGATGAAAAGTGTGTTTCTGCTTCCTCCCAGCCAAAGATACAAACCCTAGGACGTGCAAGTCCTTAAATAGGACATAAAAATAACATAAAACAAGTCCAAGCCCATAAAAACAAAAGAAAACCGGTCCAAGCCCACTTAGAATGGCGCTCAGCGGTATTTTACCGCTGAGCGGTAATAGTGCATGATCCATTTTGCCCCCAACTGCTGTTTTTGTCCCTCAACGGTGATTTTGGCACCCGAAAAGTGCCGCTCAGCGATATTTTACCGCTTAGCGGAACTTTTTCTGTATTCTGGTTGACTTTTCAACATTTTGGTTGACTGGTTGACTTTTCTGGTTGACTAGTTGACTTTTCTGGTTGAGTGGTTGACTTTTCTGGTTTCTGGTTGACTTTTCAGCATTCCAATCATTCGGTACTTCAATTCTTCTTTCAAATCATTCAATTAGCCTACAAAATCAAGGGAATCTTGCACAAAACCATTAAATTCACCTTCAACTCTCTTATTCACAAAACTAAAGCAAAAATATGAGTTCAAGCTAGTTTCTAAGTCTTAAAGGTTGCTTTTGGTATCAATTTTAAGCATAAAAATAACGGTTTTTCAACCGTTATCACATATCATGTTTAGTTGCACAAGAGGAAAATCCTTGGCTATGGCATAAAAGGGTTGCACACATTCACATGCAACATTTAAATAAATTGACTTCTAAAGATCTTGTGATTGGTTTGCCTAAACTAAAATTTGAAAAAGACAAACTATGTGCAGCTTGTCAAAAAGGAAAAAAAACGAAATCTTCTTTTTCATCCAAAAGCATGATTTCTACATCAAAACTATTAGAACTATTGCATATGGACTTATTTGGTCCTTCTAGAATTAAGAGTTTTGGTTAAAACTATTATGCACTTGTGATTGTGGATGACTACTCTAGATTTACTTGGACCTTCTTTTTAACTTTGAAAAGTGAAGCTTTTAAAGCCTTCAAAACTTTTGTAAAAAGAGTTCAAAACGAAAAAGATTTGAAAATAAAAACTTTAAGAAGTGATCATGGTAGAGAATTTCAAAATGAGTCTTTTGAAAAATTTTGTGATGAACATGGTATAACTCACAACTTTTCTTCTCTTAGAACTCCCCAACAAAATGGGATTGTTGAAAGGAAAAACATATGCTTAGAAGAGTTAGCTAGAACTTTATTGAATGAGTCTAACGTTAATAAATATTTTTGGCTGATGGAGTTAGTACTACTTGTTATGTGTTAAACATGATGCTCATTAGGCCAATTCTAAAACTAACTCCCTATGAATTGTTTAAATGTAGAAAACCCAATGTATCTCATTGAAAAATATTTGGATGTAAATGCTTTTGTTTGAACAATGGTAAAGACAACTTAGGAAAATTGGATGCTAAATCTGATGAAGCAATTTTCTTAGGTTACTCACTAACTAACAAAGCATATAGGGTATTCAGTAGAAGGACATTGATCATTGAAGAGTCCATGCATGTTGTTTTTGATGAAATTGTGGACCTTGAGGAGAACCCTCATGAGTCAAACAAGCCCATTGCAGGTAATGAAGATTATGTAAGGGAAGCTCTTGAAGAAATGTATTTAAATGAGAATGATCCCTTTGAAGCTCCAATTGTGCATCAACAAGTTGAACATAGAAGCCATAAAGAATCACGAGGCCTATCTTTGGACAACATCATTGGAGACATCTCAAAAAGGGTAACTACTAGACATAATTTAAATAATTTTTGTTTAACCATTGCTTTTGTGTCTCAAATAGAACCCAAGAACATAGATGAAGCTCTTCAAGATGACAAATGGTGCATGACAATGCAAGAAGAGCTGAACCAATTTGAAAGGAATGATGTTTGGGAACTCATTCCTAGAAAATAGCATTACCAAGTAATTGACACAAAGTGGGTATTCAGAAACAAATTGGATGAAGAAGGAAACATCACAAAGAACAAAGCATGTCTAGTTGCTAAAGGCTATTGTCAAGAAGAAGGTATAGACTATGACGAAACATACACATCGGTAGCCAGGTTAGAAGCAATTAGGCTATTACTTACTTAGGCCTCCTTGATGAAATTTAAGTTATATCAAATGGATGTGAAAAGTGATTTTCTGAATGGTTTTATAAAGGAGGAAGTGTATGTTAATCAACCTCCTGGTTTTGAAGATTTTAAATTTCCTGATCATGTTTATAAATTGAAGAAAGCATTGTATGATAATAAACAAGCACCTAGGTCCTAACATGAGAGACTTAGTACTTTCTTGATTGAAAATGACTTCTCCAGAGGAAAGGTCGATTCAACCTTGTTCATTAAGAAAGTAAGAAGTCATATTTTGCTTGTTCAAGTATATGTAGATGATATCATTTTTGGGTCAACTGATAATTCTCTATGTGAAGGATTTTCTAATATAATGCTAGGAGAATTTAAAATGTCTATGATGGGGGAGTTAACATTCTTCTTAAGACTTTAGATAAAACAAATCGATGGAGGAACCTTTATCTCCCAAACCAAGTATTGTAGGGAAGTCCTTAAAATATTTGGAATGGACACTTCTAACCAAGCTAACACCGTATGGAAACCTCCTATTATTTAGGTAAAGATGAATCTGGAGTAGAAGTAAACCAAACCATGTTTAGAGGTATGATAGGTTCAGTACTATATCTCACAGCTAGTAGACCTGATATTATGCAGAGGGTATTTGTTTGTGCTAAGTACCAAGCCAATCCTAAAGAATCCCACCTAACAGCTGTTAAGAGAATTCTAAAGTATCTTAAAGGAACTACTTCTTTTGGATTATGGTATCCTTCTAATGCAACACCTTTTGGATTATGTTCTCTGTCTTTAATCTTTATATATTCTGATTATAATGTGAAAACAATATTTTACTGAAAAAGGTTAATCACTGTTTATAATGATTAACGACTAGACATATAATCTTTTGATTAGAACCAAGATAAAATAATTTGTGATTTTCTCTATCTTTGCACTTTTAGTCTACCAACTATTTGATAAAAGTTCTAAAAGAAAATCACAATTTTTAAAAGAACCAATTCACCCCTCTTCTTTTGGTTATTGACCGTAACACGCTATAAAATCCTTTGCGTTGCGCATTACTAGTTTCAATAAACTTTACTTCTAATACATGTTTATTTTATATACTTTCATTGTGGTAATGTTAGGAGAATGACCATCTCATTCTGATAAAGTAAAGGGGTTGGCAAAGCCAAGGAGACAACTCACTACATTTTAAGGGTTCCTCTAACGCCACTAGTTTCAAATGACCCAACTCCACCTAACGTTGGGTCATCACATGCAAAATGCCATGCTTTAAGGCCCACACCAGATCCTCTAGTGGATCTGACACCATTTTCTTATCACACTCCTTTTATACCCATGTTATCTTTAGTTTCGTCTCTAGATGTACACCATCCATCTGATGATCTTGCTGATGGAGTTGACCCTGCTCCCCATGATCGACCAGTCATTGAACCTTATGATCGAGAGTAATACCAAATCTTCTTTCTAACTAATTTCCATTGCATTCTTTGTTTAACTTTTCCTATATATGATAAATTTTTTGTATTCATATTCAGGCTTCTTCCTTCTAGAGTTGCTTCACAGGCCATTACAAGGTCTATTAAGCAACAATTTCTTCAACCTTGGCCATCATGGGGAACAATCCCTCCAGAAGACAAGGAACACTTATAACAACGATTTAAGGTAAAACATCATGTTACTTAATCTCATTTTCTATTAATTTCACCTATTAAGTCCATCTGCTCTATTTTAACATGATCTATCGTAACAACAAAATGTGTAGTAGAGACCTAAGCAAGAAGCTTAAATTAAGAAAAATTCCACAATAAAGCATCTCACAGACTATCATAAATGTTTAGAGAAGCACACAATGCAGGAAAACACCCTTATTGGGTTAGGGAACACATATGGAACTCCGCTGGTACATTGAATTTTGCCAGATTACTGTAACAAATATGTTACCATCCAAAGGAATAACGCTTTAGAAAAGGGTGTTGTTCTGCTTACAGGTGGTTAAATTACCACTCATAAGGATGTCATTCATATATGGTACAAATCTTCATTCATTTCCTATCAATTGTGATATAAGTTTATGTGCTTTGAAATTGATGTATATATGTAACTTTTATAATTTTACAAGAAGTAAAGCCAGGACAAGCTGTCCATGTTGATGAGGTGTTTTAGCAAACATATTTACGTAAGGCATCTGCTAGTTTGTTGATGAGAGGTCATGGAGGAAACATGTAAGCAAACTCTTTTGCAAACTTGAAACTAGTATTATTTTGTTCCTTTTATAAACTTCCTTCTTCTACTAACACTTTGCATATTCTTTAATAAGAAGAATTTTCCACTAGACTCTCACAGGTCAAATCAGAACAAGGATCATGGCCTCTTAATGATGCATCACAAGAAAATATCGATGACGATGACATCATTAAGACACATTATTAGGTGGACGTCACCGGTGGAAAAAATAAAGGACGAGTATATGGGGAAGGACAACTTGATGCCTATTACACTATAGATGTTTTCAAACACCAACCATTTACATCCAATAGTGTTGACCAGAGTTATGATGAGTTTAGATAACAACTACAAGCTCATGACCAAGCTTATGATGATCTCAAATTGTGATTTGAGAATATTCAAGATTTGGTCATGAGGTTCTTACCTCCATACGCACAACCTATGGTCCAACAGCCTCCGTCCACCCCAACACCCTCCCAACAATGACACTCCCAACGGCAGCCCACCCCAATTAGCCACCTCCCCAGCAACAACAAGATGAAGAAGGGGGAAATAACTCTAATGATGAATATAACGATTATTTGATACTTAGTTTATGTACATATTATAGGATTCTATTATTAACATTATATTATATGTTATATAATTAAAATTATTTTATGTTTTTAATGATATCATTGTCACTAATATGATAATTGATTTATGAATGGATATATTTGGATTCTGCAATTTTGATGGTGTAACATCCCAAAAATACAGTAATAAACCATATAATAGAATAATTACATTTAATAATATCTCAGTTCAGTCTTACGCTAATAAAACGTACGCGCATGGCCGAACGACCTTACAAAGAGTTACAACATATAAACAAAATATAGACACAAGTTTGACCGAATGATTTTCAAAAACCAACTACCGAACGGTCATACAAAACGAAAGGATAAGGTGACCGAATGACCACCTTACCCAATAACCAAACTACTAGGCTAAAGTTCCTACTGCTCGGTCTTCACTTCCACTTCTATCAAATTTTCCTCTTCCAGCGTTTCTTCAAGTAACTCGTCTCCTCCTGCTCACATCCACACGGATGATCATTGCAACGACAAGGACGGACGTACAAAACCAGACAAAACAAGGAAAACACAGGGTAAGCTTATATAATTTAATTCATGCATCAACACATATGTTAAACAATCCAACACACAAGAGAATCTCAACATACTTATCATACAAGGCCTATCACTAGACTGACCGTCCGGACTGTATGACATCTGTGTAGCTACGACGTTCGTGCACTCGGGTGATGTAGTAACTGGAATACTCTCATCAGCTGCCACCCGAGGTTAATCCTATCTGTCCAAAGTACCCCTAAGGACTAGGATCTCCTGCCGTTCCCACACATGACCTACCCTCCTCTACATGAGGACGAGTACCCACGGAACATCAGGATGAATCGACAGCTTAGCATTACCACAGTCATACTTTACAAATTTCAATAGTCATCAATGAGTCGTTCCTCCCCGGAACGCTCGTTCATATTTCACATCATTTCATCAGTCTCATATACTCTTCATCATTTATTACCCATCATTTTAATTTCATCTTTATTACAATTTCTAATAACTTCAAATATCGAACGTTCAGTCCTCAATCAGAACGAGACCGAGAAGTCGCCCGTTCCAGATTTGAATAAGACCAAAAGGTTACTAATAGATTTAGGAATAAACCGAGTACAATCATATACCCTATGACGAACGTTATTTACAACGTGAATCAGTTGAATGAACTGACTCTCGTGAGTTCAAACCCATACTCAAACCATAAATCAAGTATGGAGGCTCTAGGTCAGATCCCATGAAAGTAGACACGTCAAAACGTTAAATAACCATATTTAGAATCATTCATATACAGAAACCGAATGCCAGTCAATGACCGAACATGGTAAAGGAAATTCTACTGAAATTGGACGAACTCTATTTTATCAAGATTGATTATACAAGAAATGAGTACGAGCGCTTGGTATAAGACCGAGCACTACTCAGTACAAGCGCTAGGTGTAAGACCGAGCACTAATAAACTCCTAATAAAAGGTTTGATAAATATATTAAGTTACTATTGAAGTGGTGTTTACGAACGATTTTAATATACAATTACACATATATATATATATATATATATATCTATATATATCTATATATATCTATATATATCTATATATATCTATATATATATATATTGGGTTTATCATAGTAGGTTCAGGCACAACTATGTTTGGTCGAACGCTCAAGCATAGTAGTACCACACGAGAGCGCTCGTCCTACACTAGGATTCTCTCCAAATGAAAGAACCCCTTTTTAACTATGTTCACCAGGAAAACCGAACGGTCAATGACCGTTCAGTAACGAACGTACACTTTCTTAGGGGAAATTTCTTACCAGAATCAATATTATTCAAATTCATTTCTTAACATATAGTTCACATCTTTCTACATTCATACCATAGACAATTTTACATCTCTCATATCATCAAGTCATAGAATTTTCATACATTTCATGAATCATAACATAACACAATCATTTTTCATATCCAATCAAGTCAACGAACGTTCATGCAACACATAGTCATATAAATTAAATTAATAAGCTTCCCTTACCTCTAGTGTGAACGTACGTCGTACAGACTGAGACTCAGTTCGCCGAACTACGATCCTTTCTACCCTCAACGCTCAACTACTCTTCGAACTAAAATAAAACAACAGACCAAACTCGTTCACAAGGAAACTAAGAACCCATGCAACCAGAACTTGGTTTGCATGTTTACAAGAACGAACGGTTAAGGGAAAGGAAACATACCAATTTCAGAACTCGAAGCTGTTCGGTTCAAAATGAAGCTCAGGGCGCCGGAAACGCTTCCACGGTGCCTGAATGGTGATCGGAGAAAAGAAAGGGTAAGATTTCTTAGAGAGAAGGGAGAGTTTTCTAGTGAGAAGGAGGAGAATTTGAAAAGATCAGAGTTTGGAGGGGAAGATGCATGCAGAGAGTGGGACGTGATTTTTCTAAAAACTCAGTTTTGCTTAAGACGAACGTCCGTTCATCTGCTGACACCTGCATTCCACTATCTGATTTTCGAATCCGCGTTGCTTGACACCTGGCGTCCGTTCAGAGGGATTTTGGGTGCGTTTTAATGAGCCTGACGGGAGTGGTTTTGGGCGCGTTTAAAGAGGCCTGACAGATGGCCTCTGATTAATTATGTCCAAGTTGAATGTGGTGAAAAATAACGGTTGCCCACTACACTTCAATTTTTTTGCATATTACTAACAAATTACTAACGGATTCATCCACCGATAATTACTAGTGATCATAATTCAACAAGCGTTTCTAACTAGGACATACGACTGATCATAATTCATTGGGAATTCACCATAAATCATTAAATAATGAACGATTTTAGACGTTACCAACAACATATATACACAAGTAATACCATATTCTTTTTAGTAAAGCAAATATAAATACGTGAAAATATAATAATGAATAAAGTTATTCCATACATATAAAAGAATAAATGAAAAAAAAATACTAGTTGATATCATTCTCTTTGTATAATATGTTTAAACAACCAAACAATTAACCTATATTTCCAACATGTTGCCAATTTGTTGTGTGAAGCTGTATTCACATAAACACAATTTAGAAAGCCAAATGCCTAAATTATATTAAGTTTATAGTTCCGAGTTTATGCCTTAAACGATCAAATTGAGAAAGGTGATGAAAAAGGCAAGAACAGCATATAAGAAGGAAGTTTCCAGAATTGGAAAATGTGCACATGGACCTGGACTAAAAGAGTTTAGGGGGAAAGGGAAGGTTGAGGAGTTTGTTTTTAAAGTGAAGGGGAAGAAGGTACAGAAACTCCTTGTTTCCCACTTCCTAAAACAAACAAAAAGACTTTACTTGGAAAGTTATGCCAAAAGGGGCCTCAATTCCTATTCAATATTCCTGTCCAATTTGTTATCAACTTTTAGTTCCATGGACCTTTTAGATTCTAGCTGCTTACGATAGCTCCAGAGTTCTCACCCAAATAATAATCCTTCACTCAAAGCTATCATACACAGTGGTCCTTCACACTTCTTCCTTTCGTACATTCTTGGTGTGCCTCATTTATTCATTGCACAACACCTATGTTTGCTGTAGCTTTCGGTAAAAAATAAGATGCGAATAACAAAAGACATTGGTTTCAAGTGCATTCATTCATATGCAAAGTCATTTCAGGTTTTGTTTGGGAAGAAAAAGAAAGGGATGAGTAATGGCTATTCACGTACACTATAAGATAAGTAACTAGATATTCTATTTTATAAGTTTATTATGCTAACCACATTTGTTATTAATTGAGTTTATGATGTCATTATTATCCGACTCAATATTAATGTTTAATATATATAGATAAAATAAACATCACCTTATAAACTTATTTTATATAATTAAATTTCACTAAAAAAAATAGTATATAAATGAGAGCTTCAATTGAATGGTGAGAAATGTGATGATTTCAAAAAGAAAAAGTCCTGCCACGTAGAGATTTCAATGGGTGAAGTTTGATACAAAAAAAATTAGGTTATGTGACTCTTATACCCTTGTGTTATACTTTTTTAATAGTCGGGTAAATATTAATCACAAAATGGATTCTACAACTAAAAGTATTCTTCTTTATATTAGTCACGGAATGGTTTCTCACAACCATACAACAACCACTTATACAACTTCGACTTCAGATTTTTATTTTTTTATGGGTTGCCCCCACTTTAGAATTCATATAACTTGTCATTAAAATTCTTATAATTGTAAAAAATAAAATAATAAATATTAAATAATTATATAAATTTATTATGTTATCCTCCTTTGTTTATAAATATATTGGATAATGCGTATTTATAAATTTGGCTTTTAGTCCAATTACGACCTAATTTCGGATTTGTTTTTTCAAATGATATTGGAAAGAGTGAAAAAAAAAAGCTAAGTTTATCATTCATTACAATTTATCACTTTCCTTTAATTACACTTCCGATTTTTTTTTTCATTATATCTAACTTTAACTAAATACTCTTTGTATTTTATTATGTTTTCACATATTCTTCTTATTTTTATTTTTCTTTATTCCTTCTATTTTAGCAGTGTTAAATTGAAACTCGTGAATTAACTTGACTCATCATTAGTTTGAATTAAGTTAAAAAAATTTAAAATTTTGATAAGACTAACTTTGAGTCCAATTCACTAAGAACTCGACTCACCCAAGTTTAATCCGTGATAAGTTAAAACATACCTAATTGTATTTGTCTGTACTTGTCTTTTTATTATATTTGGAGTTTAAGATAATTTTTTATTGTATTTAAATTATATTATATTTTTTTTATTCTGAATTTTCTTTAAAATTTATCATTATTTTTATTTGGAATTTATTTAAATTTCTCATTTTTTTATTGTCATTATATTTAACTTTAACTAAATACTCTTATATATATTTTACTATTTCTTTCATATATTCTTCATATTTTTATTTCTTCCTTCAGTTTGTTTTTACTTCAACTACTAAATAAATGCTTAGTCTGAAAGTACGTAAATGTTCTTTTCTTATTACCTAGAATGTACGTAATTGCATTAAATATATTGAAAGAAAAACTCTCATAATTCCTACCAAATTGAAACATCAAGAAAGGAAGAGAGAAGAAAAAAGTATTATATTTATTTAATACGGATAAAACTTAAATATTACTATACATTTGTCATAAAACATAAATATTACTATACATTTGTTTAATATCTCCGTAGGTACTTATTTTTGTCCGAAATCTCGAATAGGTCCATTTCTTTTTTGCCGTCTCAATTGGGTCTTAATTGGGTCCTTATTTTTATAAAATTGAATCAAATAAGGGTTTTCCGTCAAATTGAGAATACGTCGTTAAGAAGGGTGTTGCGTAGCATGCTATCAGTGTCTTTTTAAATGATGTGGCATTAAAAATGTGTCTCAATTGTATTTATTTTATTTTTAAATTAAAAAATGGAGTGCAAAGAGGAAAAATAAAATTTAAATAAGGGTAAAGTGGTCATCTCATTTCATAGAACACATGGAAAGGTCCAAAAGCACTGCCAGCACCAAACATTGCTCTTGGAATGCCATCCTTCATCTTCTCCGGTAACCAAATCACGCTTCCATGGCAGTCACCGTAGATAGAACTGCAAATTGCAAGAATCCAATCGCGAGTTCGCCCAACATTTTCACCACTGCGAGACAAAATCAAAACCTACGAAAATTCCCAAATCAAAAACCAGAAAAAAGATGTATGTGAACTGATGCAAAATTGACAAAAAAAAGTTGAATCTGTGAAAATTCCCAAATCAACCGCCACTATGAAGCATCTTCACCTGACCACCTCATCAATGTCGCCGCAGAGACCACCCAAACACACCAGCGCCTCTTCACGAGCTACTCGCTAGGCCGCCACAATCGTGATTCGATCTCCATTGTCTTCGCAACCTTCTGCAGAAAAACCAGAAACGACAGAGGAACCCTGAAACGTAGAAAAAAAATTCCCAAATTAGCAAACCCTAGTCGCGCAAGCATGATCGAGACTCAGGAGGCGAAACTCAGGAGCGTGATTCCATTCGTTTTCCACCATTATCGCGAGAGATAATTAGAATCGTGAAGCACCTGCAAAAATCAAAACGCAACCACAAGAGAAATTTTTCTCTCACGCATAGAGATCTCCATGGCAATTGGCAGCAGCAAACTTTGCGGCGCAGGCAGAGGAGGCATAAGCAAGCCTTCCAAATCCCAATTTTGAAACCCTAATTTGGGTGAGAAATGGGCTTCCATGTGGCAAGCCCCATTAGATAGTTAATTTAATTTGATTTCCCAACTTTGCCCTTACTTATATTATATTTCCTCTCTATAAATTTCATTTTTAATTAAAAAATAAAATAAATACAATTGAGACACGGTTTTAATGTCACATCATTTAAAAAGACACTGTCAGGTAATACCTTTCTTAACAGCGTCTTCTCAATTTGACGGAAAACCCCTATTTGATTCAATTTTACAAAAATAAGGATCTCATTGAGACGTCGAAAAAGAAAGAGACCAATTTAAGATTCCGGACGAAAATAGGAACCTACCGAGACATTAAACCTAAAACTTAAATATATTACTATACGTTTATGATATGAGTGACAGGTTTTATGAGGAAAAATTTCCATGAAGATCTTATAACAGATGAGACTTAAATCAAATCTCGTAACATTTTTTAATTTTAAATTTACTTTTAACATAAAAACTTGTATTTGTACTGTGTAAATATGGGATTAACATTATTTTACATAATTTTTCTCATAATATATAATATGCGATGACGTAGTGACAAAATTATAATAATTTTGATATATATTACATCGATTAGAATAAGAATCATGTAATATTTCTTTTTTACATTATTTTTTTTTTCATAAGGGATTCAATATATGTGAGTTGGAGATCAAACTTTTGAATGGCGAAAGATATTACATTGGTTCATGGCCTAACAATGTAATAGGCCTTTATTTTGTATCGTGATGAATGTTTTCTCTTTTAGTCGAGACGTACGTTACTTATATTCTTGATTCCGAGAGTGTGTGAAGATATAAGCCGTCAATAATTAAAGAAAAATAATGCAAAAAAGTAGTGTTGTTGTGTAGGTTATTTGCCAAAACAAGAGACAACGACAACAAACGTTTGCTTTTATAGTTTTAAGACAACCACCACATGCAAGTGATGTTTACCCATGGAATTCATGCTACAGAACTACCGACCAAGTCGTATCTTTTCACGTTCAATTTTTTGGATTTATTAAATAATTATAATTTATCTAACATTATGATAACATGTTAAATAATCATAAGGACTCTAATTTCTTATATATTTATCCTAGCAAAAGTGATCATATCTAATAGATAAAATACTTAATAGATTAGACGTGTGTGTATGTTGAGAGTGCATGATTTTGATATTGCATCTGATGAAACCAAACTAAATAATATGATTCTGAGTATTTTCAAAGAAATCAGATAACGAGTCTAGATTTTTCGTTATTTTTGAACTTGGTGTTAACTTTCTGTTAAGTTTTAAAAAATGAATCAATATTAATATATTATTTTTAGTATATTTTAAAACATCAAAATTATTATATACTAATGTAATTTAAAAATAAAATAAGAAAAACAGCACCAAAAATACGAAAAGCGAGGGAATCCAAATTCATAAGGACCTTTATGACATGGTATTGCAATCCATCCATTATTTATATTATTTGGATGTTTCAAACTGTTAAGATAAAATATAGTTAACAACAGATAATCTTTTAATAGTGTTTGATGACAACCTATTACACAGTATTAAAAAGGAAAGAACATCAATCCAAAGAACTATAATTGGTGCTTATTCCACAAGTATGCCAAGTTTTATGAAATTAGGACATTTCATTATTTCACATCTATATTAATAAACTTAATACATTGTACCAATCAGAAGAAGAAAAAAACTAAAACTTAAAACCATGTATTCTAAGTATAAAAGTCATAATTACAATTAAGCTATTGTAAAACTCAACTCTAACTTTGTTTATTCTACCAACAAAAAAAGTTTATTATTATTAGTTATCATTTTGAATTATGATAATCACCGTATAAAAGTTTTACATTTCATTTGTATCTTATGAAAATGGAGTGGCAAACACTACAAGAAATTGGCGTATTACCGAAGGGTTTTTACAGACGGCCTCTCGGCTTTCGGTAAAAGTGCGTTACCGACGGTCAGATAGATGATTACCGAAGGCCATGGTGAAATGTGCTCATTACCGAAGGTTTTTTTCCGAAGGTCTTTGAGCCGTCGATATTGGTTCTGGTGAATTAACTTACCGAAGGATATATGACCCTCGGTAAGGGGCTGGTGTAATTAACCCCAGCAGACTTGGGTTTCCTTCTGCTAACTTTCATTTTTTGAGCCAAAAGTTTCCCTTTCTTTCTTCGAGACCCTCACCAGCATTCCCCTTTGTTCGAGCCATCAAACCCTCACCAGCTTTCCCCTTTCTTCGAGCCATCTTACCGTTACCAACATTCCCCAAATTTGTGAGGTTTTGTTGAGGGACGTCGTCTTTGTCGTTGGCGCAAGCATTCTGCGGTGGTAGTTCGTTCTGTGGTTGCAGGGGCTGCTCGACAAATTCGTTGTCGCTGCGTCAGGAGGGCTTCGTGGAGGAGGCGACAACGGTGACGAGGGGCTGCGTGACAAATTTGTTGTCGCTGCACAGGAGGGCTTCGTGGAGGAGGCGACAACGGTGAGGAGGGGCTTCCTGGTGTGTTGAGAGCGGTGTGGGGTTCGTCTAGGAGGCAACAACCGAAGACAACACAGGTGCTCGACTTCTCTCACGTCCATATGTAAGTCTCTTCACTCCTCATTTTTCCTATTTTTCATGTTCTGTTCACTGTTTTGATTTAATTTTTAGCTTTTGTAATTTGTTCTGAACTTGTTCTAAAGCATTTAACCATGGAAAATATTAGTTGGAGCATTTTGTGTAAAGCTCCTTGATTAATTGATTGTGTGGTTTTTTCTGAGAATTCAGTAACATTGGAGCTACAAAAACAACACACGTTTTTTCCCCTCATTTACTTCTTTTCATTCTGAGAACTTCTAGGACAGATTGTGGTACATAGTAAGCAATAGCTTGAACCATGACCATTGGATTCACTCCCAATAGCTAGAACAAGCCTGCTCTGTCAAACTTGAACACAGTGTCACCATTGTTGGAGATAAAGAGGGGATGAGGTGATACACATTTTTCATATTCTTCTTCAGTTACCTCCATAACTGAGTCTTTCTTGTACTTGAAAACTATGACAATTCCAAAAGTTCAACAACAAAAAACACTCCATGTTATCATGTGCTTCTTTCAGGACATTTGAATGGAAAATAATACACATACACCCATTTGCTACTAAACACAAAATATAACCATAGAAATGTATCTGACCATGCAGAAAATTAAATGGTTGAATGTTACATATTTAAGTTGTTAAGGAGTGCTACTTACGAAGAGTGTCATGAATCTTGAATCTGTTTTGGGATGCCCATTGATTGAACATTTGAGCATCATCCTTTGTCTTTGGGACAACCCAACCTCCATGGCCACCAACTTCAAACTCAGTGCAATTGACGCCACAGAAAAGAATAAAGCAAAGGAAAACTGGGTATGAGGCTTTGAAGGGAACAACCATATTCGGATTTCAAGATGCTCTCTTTAGTGTAGTGTGTGCTTTCTTGCTGCCAAAGAGTGAAAGTGTTCTTGTTATAATAGTAGGGTTGGTCACGTTGGACTTAAAAAGAGACCTAAAGTTGAAAAATGAAGTCAGTTAAGAAGGGAGAGGGAGAGGATTGAGGAGCACGTTGTAGGGGTCGTGTGTGAGCTTTGTTAGCAAAGGTTAACAATGTTCTTTGACTTGGTTTGAATTGTTTTTTTGTGGAGATCAAGGTTGTTGAGAGTAATTAGTTGATTAAATACAGAAATATGAATTATAATTAAGGGTTTTTATTTTTGTTTTCTCTATGAATTAAGTTATATAACATTAAAAAAAATCAGCAAAACATGAAAATAGCTACTTTCACATCAGAAAAGAAAGAAAAACTTAGGAGAATGCATGTTCGTTGTTAAATCAAATATGCGTGAGAGTTTAGATTTAAGAGTGTGAAGATATGCTGATTAGGGAAATATGAATGTACATTTTCTGGGCCATCATAAATTCATAATGCAGGTATTAGAAATTAGAGGTCATAAATTTGTTTGGCAAGAGATGACATCAGTGTTAATTGTAGCTACTTCTTTCTCTGATGAACTAAGATAACATGTTCCACATGAAAACATTAAGAACTTCATCTATTAAACTGAACAAAAATTCTGGCTCTCTTCTTCTTTCTTTATTCTTCTCGCTTTCTTGTTGGCATTAGGTTTCTTTCCGTAATCTTTTTGGCATTTCCCAATTCCACCATGGCTGCTTCTGGAATTTCTTCCTAGGTTAATGGAGGTGTGTTATGCAGTGAGGGGTGAAGAAACTGAAAGAACAAATGAAGTTGATTTTGATTAGGATTGAGGCTTCAAATCAATGATGGTTTTTAGTCCATATACAAAGGGTCATTTTTCTTAGTGAATGTTGCACTTTTAGAGATATTAATGAACGTGAGATATTTTTCTTTCACCTTTATCATCATGCTGCTTTTGTGCTTCTTTTAATTTCTTAGTCATGGTGCAACTCTTTCTTCTTGGCGGATGAATAAAAGTAGTATTCCCTTTATATCCTTTTCTCATATAAAGCATATTATTCTCTGTTTTTTATTACATTGTTTCTGCCATAAGCTAACACCTTATATTATCATTTTATTTTATAATACATGAATTATGTAGTCTTTATAATACAAGAATAAATCAAAGTTGATTAGGATTACAATAATGTTTAAATAAATTGTAAAGTTATTTTGACAGTTGAAAACCCTTCAGATATAGTAATGTTTTGAATACAAGGTTTTACTCCATAAGGCACTTGGTGCTTTGATTTGACAATATAACAGAGATTTGCATTATACTTCTAGGTGATTTGCTCTTGCAGCCTTTTATGATTGAAATAACTCTTGTTCCATATTATCTTTTGCAAGAAAAAATGTCTTTTAAAGTCAATGTATTTCTGTGCTGAGTAAGTAAAGATGCATTCAGCTTTGATTTCTCATGATTGTAGACCATGATTCACTTTAAATTAAGGGTTCATACATGTAACTGTCTTGTCACACTCCTAGGTAACAACTAGAAATAAAAAGCATGTTTAAATATATATAAAAAAAAGCTTTATGAATTAACCCCCATTTTTTGTTGTTGTTCCTAAAATGGTTAAGTTTGCTTTCAGTTGTAGAACTTGTTGGTGCTAAAGTAGTGGACTGTGCTTGTGTGATTGGTCTCTCTGATCTCAAGGTAATGGCTAAACTGAATCAATGTTTTTGTAAGTTGTGTTTTAGTAGCTAGTCTTAGAAAATTCCATCTTGTTCTTGACATGCTAAAGTAAAGTTCTTTACCAAATTCATTACCTTTTTGTCATACTATGAGTGATCCCATAATGGTTAGAAATAAGTGTTGGAAATCTCATGTAAGAACAAATTACAGTGTATGAGTGTGAGTGAAATCTCACATTACTCAACTTAGGATTGATTTAGCATTAATCTTACTACTTTAATATCATTTTAAGATATCTATAGTTTGAAATTATTAGCAAAGTGTCAGATTAAGCAAGCTGTTGAAACTATTGATGTAGAAGGATAAAAGTACCACTTTGCCTTAAACTATAGTTTGCACATTGCCTTGATTGTCCAATACCACTTTCCTTTGATCTTCAATGGTCCACTATGATCCTAGCACATCAAAATAGCTGTTGTGTTTGATCTCAAATAGCTAGAACAACATTTGAAACTATTGTTTTAAATATGGTTTGGCATATAGGTCATTGTTGAACATCTTACATTAATCTTGTAGTGTCTTGTTGATGTTTTAATTGTTGTTCCTGAGTCCAGTTAGCTGTTCAGAAGCTATTTGAATCTTTGAGTAAAATATTGGGTGGTGGAGTTGCTTAATTTGAGAAATATAGGGGTTGGCTAAGTCAAATTCTGGAATATTACATTTCTGCATCCATTTGTTCTGCAAACAAGTTAGTTTTAGTGATTTGAACCTAACGATGCAAAGAAACTACGAGTTTTAGCTGCATGCTTTTTCACTCTTTAAACCACCAAAGGGCTGGCATTTTTCATAGACAAGTTGTTGTTTCAGTGCTGCATTTTTTAATTTCTGAATTTGGTGCATTTGAACTTGTGTAAGAATTTGGTGCATTTGAATTAGGTGCTGAAAGTGGTTTCTGTGTACATTGGCTACATCTTACTTTATGCATGGGCCCTTATGGCCCAATTTTGGAGTGATTGTTGCATTTTATCTGTTTCTACCTTTGGCATTAGAGGTTGCTTTCACTGTTTGTTGCATGCTTCTCTATACACTTTTGCCTTAAATTTTTTGTTCGTTATATTCTCCAAACACTACACATGTTACTTCTTGTCCAAACCAATTGTTGTTTGTGACATCTGTGTATTTAGAAACATTTATTTTGTCATTCGGTTTTGTACTTGGGTGATAGAAGCATAGAATATGCTCATAAGTTAGCTATATTTAGGAGATGATTGTAATGAGAAGAGAGGAAGAAGTGATATAGAGATGCATTTCTAAGAAGATAGATGATAACAGTTGAAAAACTGTTATTTTCATGCTTAAAATTGACACTAAAAGCAACCTTTACACTTAGAAACTAGCTTGAAATCATGCTTTTATCCATATTTTCAGAAATAAGAGAGCTGGACAGGTTTATGCTTGATTTCAGTGTTTTTGTGCAGGTTTTAAGGTGAATTTAGTGAAAGAAGTGAAGAAGGAGAGAGATGGAATCAGAAAAGACATAAAAAAGTGCAAAAGGAGAAGCCGCAAGTACCGCTCAACGGCAGTTTACCGCTGAGCGGCACTCAGGAAGTTACGGGAGGTCTGCTGAGGGGCAAAATGGCCGCTGAGGGGAAGAAACGACTCACGCACTTACCGCTGAGCGGTACTTTACCGCTGAGCGGCACACTTATGGGCTTGGACCTAGATTTTTTGTAATTTTAGAATAGTATATAAGCTTTAGGACGTCCTAGGGTTTGGATCTTTGGCAGAAACGAAGCAAACACTCTCTCTTCCACCCCTTTGAAGGAGGATCTTGGATGCTTAGGCTACCTCTTCACCTTTCTAGGGTTTTAACCTTTATTCTTTCATTATTGTTCATCTAGGTTCACCATGAATATGGTGAACTAAACCTTGTATGTTTGTTGGGGAATCAATGTAATCTTTTGAAGCTCTCATATATGGAATTTATGCTTGCATCTTAATCTAAGACTTATGCTTTCTTTCATCATTAGTTAGGGTTTCTCCTCTTTGCTTAATGCTTGCTTTGTTTAACTCATTCAATGCATGATTATTGGTTTTGTCGATACGGGAACGTACGGGGAAGTCTAGATCCGGGGAATTTCTCCCAATAAGTATATTGGTTGCCTTAAGCTCCTGTGCTAAATAAACTAATTATTAGGAATGCTAGGAATCGTATGAACTCGTAATTAGGGAGAAGCCTTATTGAAAGGTAATTTAGAGAGTGGCATTAACAATGATGAATTGAATGTTGAATTCCTAAAATATATGAGAGTGGATAAGATGAATTTGATAAACCCCAACAACATACTCATTCATATATTCCATTGAAAGTGTTTGTATTTTGCTTTAGCCATTGATCACACTCATGCATACATGTTTATTTTCGTCTTTTGCATATTAAAATCCAATTATTTCGTTCTTAAGTCTTAGCTAATCAACAAATCACATAACTAAACTAGGTCGTGAGTCCTTTGGGAGAACGATACTTGGTCTTACCGAGTTTATTACTTGAAACGATTCGGTCATACTTGCCGATTGTAAAACAAGTTTGTGACATCATATTTTGGTGATCATAAATTTGTCCATCAATAGAGTCAAAATAAAAGCATGTCTCTAGATAATGTCAAAATAAAAGCATGTTTCTGGATAGTGTACAATAAATAAGACAACCCAGAAGCTAAAGTAGTAAGAATAAGACAACCCAGAAGATCAAATTTGACTATTGAGCACTTAAAGTTACACTAGAATAGGGTGAAATAGATTAGGATGCAAATGTGCTTTCTGTTTTAGACACCTAAAACTATCTACACTAGTTCTAATGGACTAGAAATGACAAAGAATTGAGTGAAGTTTTGATTCCTAAGACAACTTCTAAAAATCACTACTCAAATCTCTAAATTTGGCACTTAAAACATAAAAAAGTGTACTAAATAGGTGATAAATTAGAAATTCACCTAAAGTAACCTTAGAATGTGTAATCTTCATATTTTAACAAGTTTAAACTAGTTAAATGAAGGTAAGAAAGAAGTGAAATTGGTAGTGTACCTAAAACTGAAAATTGGACTACTTAAAACCTACAAAAGTGTACTAAATAGGTGAGAAATTGGGAACTCACCTAAATTAGCATAAGATTGTGTGTTCTACTAATCCTAAGGCTTTTGCCCTTCGGTAATTACCGGAGGCTTTTGCCCTTCGGAAATTACCGAAGGCTTCTGCCCTTCGGTAATTACCGAAGGGCAGAAGCCCTCGGTAAATGTTAGCGACAAGGAAATTACCGAGGGCTTTTTGGCCGTCGATAAGCCGTCCGTAAATGTCTTCTACCGACGGTTTTGGGCTGTTTCCGAGGGCTTCTGGCCTTCGGTAATGCCCTTCTTTTTTGTAGTGAAAGAAAGAAAGCTCAGAAGTTGTTTATGTTAGAATTAAATCAAGTTTATGGTACACTATTGCTTAAAGATGAAAAGAAAATTGTTTGCACTTGACTTCGTGAGTACATTATCAAAAGTTTGTATTATTTTGGTTTGTTTGGTTATTCATCCTGTTTTCATAAACTAGCTTTAAAAAACAATAGAGTTTGTGAGTTTGAGTGCTTTGTGAATTTCTTATATATGTCTTCTTGGTATTAGTTTATAAACAGAAATTGAAAAGTGAAAATAATACATTATAATAATTATACACATAATCATAAAAAGGAATCCAACAATTAATTACTTGACTATATAATTTATTATGAGACCACTTAATCACGTGGAGATCATACAACTGATTATGTGATTTATTTTTAATTTTTAAATATCATAAAACATAATAACAAAAATTATAAGGCTTAATTATGTTTGATAAATTTGACTTAGTTCTTAATATTGTTTTATGAATACACAATAAATTTCAATTTTTCAATTACATTTATGTGAACTTTATTTTGTTAAGTAAATGTTGTTATACGGTTAAGTGGTTGACGTGATTATTATCCATGTCACTTTGTAAGAGTTTAAAACATTGTGTTTTAGAATTGATAGTATGTTTAAAATTGTAAGATTATATTATTTTAATATTAAAATTTTAAAGTATAAATAGAGGAGTTTTCACTCTTTAAAAGCACACATTCTCTCTAAAAAAACCATTCTCTTATAGCTCTCCTCCTTCTCTCTAGGTTTTCTCACATTTTGTTCATCTGTTTGAAGGTTTTCGACTGCTCGAGTGATCCTTGCAGTGAACTCTTCATTTTTGTTTGATTAGTTTCTTTAATTGAGTAAATTGGTTTTCTGCCCCTTTTCTTGATTTATATGTTCTTCCTATGCATGTGAATCATCTTGGTTTGCATGTAGTACTTGAGTTTTTTATATGAGTCTTTGTTGATCAATGTATCTAATGGTGTGTCTTGATTATTTTTGTGTTGTTCCTAGATATAGATAAGACATCTTATAAGCTTGAAGGGATTTGAGATTCTTTAAAACATTTGCATTTGTCTTTCATTAAGGGAAACTAATTGCATAGTTTTTATTTGATTAATACCTTCTACTTGTTATTTGTGTGATCGAGTATGAGGTGTTGAATTGAAATTAGGTATTTAAATTGTCTTACTTGAATTGTATTATGAAGTTAAGAATGTAGCTTGATTGATAATGCATATGCTTTTTGGGCAAAGTCAAAGTTAAAGAGCTACTGACTTGGTTGTCGCTGAACAAGAATATACTCATTGGACAAAGTCAAAGTCATATTGGTTGTCACTAGGCGAGAAAACACTAAAAGGGGGTTTGAATAGTGTTTTCATAACTTTTTCGAAACTTGCAAGTTGATCATGATATACGTAGCACTTTATGAGTTCGTTGACCTTATTTAGCAAATGTTATCTTGGAGAAATCGTTTACATGGCCAACTCAACGTATCCAAGTTTGAATATGGCAGTGACCTTAGATGGAGTGACACGTATTGTCGGAGAGAGAGAGAGCATAAGAGATGTTAACTAAACTACATCATTTATCAATAGACTAAAACACACAAGATGTTTTATATTGGTTCACCTGTTAAGGCTACGTCTAGTTCTCTTCTAGGTTAGCTTAGAGGGTTCCATTAGATATTCAATGAAGTACATTTGAGTTTAACTCACTCCTGATTACGTAGTATTATTCATTTTACTTCTGGTATCCCTAGATGCTCCTAGTGCAACTGAGAAACATCATGTAGTTTAGTTTCCCCCACTTCTAGTTGCATAGTATTATTCACCACTCCTGGTATCCTTGATCAGCGAATAACATCCAGTTACCCTATATCAGTTGAGTACTCACACCATTTCTAGTACCCAGCTACTCTTCCGAGATTTCCTTGAGTATTCACACCACTCCTAGTACTCAACTACCCTACCAAGATTTCGTTTAGTATTCGCACCACTCTTAGTACTCAACTACCCTGCCGAGATTACCTTGAGTATTCACACCACTCTTGGTATCCCTAGGCAACATGGTATCCACAATACCTCCTAGTTGAATTTCACCCACTATTGGTTGTGAGTATTCTTCACCACTCCTGGTATCCCTTATGATGAGTGCATATTTATGCCCACATTTATGTTTTAAAATTAAAACTTTTGATGAGATAATTGTGCTTAAATGGTTGATTTTAAGTGAATTTGTGATGATTGGAATTGTTGGGTTTGGGAATTAAAGAGACTTAAAAATTGAGTTTTAGTGCATTGGATGTTCTAATGTTTATTTGTGCAGCTGAAATTAAAGCGTAATTGGTCCAAATTGCAAATTAAGGCCCAAAATCAGGTTTTATTTAGAAACTAATGTACAGATGGGCTAAATAGGCAGTCTTTAACCTTGCACCTCCCAAATTTCCCTACATACACCCCTCGTCTCTTAACTAAGCCCAAGCACTAAGCCTTTTCTCCTACACCCCTAAATTTTCCTACCCATACCCCTCCTACCACTAACTAGTCAGACTTCACCAGATTACTCCATGTGGCAATCCATCACAAACATATCAAACTGTTCAGATGATGCCACATCACTCATCCTTGCACTAATCAGTGAGCCAATCAGGTTTTGCCACATCACCACTCTTGCCACGTCACTATCTTCTTCAACCTCCAGAATTGCGAAGACTATCATCGTGAGGCCACCATCAACACGCATCAACCTTCGCTGTGAACCTCTATGGCTGCTGCAACCAACAACATCAATCACCCATGGCTTTTCCATTAAATCGCGAAACCTAGGTCATGAGTTTGGTTCACGTGAAGCCTCCATCAGAGCCCTTCTTCGCAACCGTGCTCACCTCTACTGTGTCGCGAGAATCGCGCCCCGCCGATAACCTTCTTCCATGGCCAATCACCATCTTCCTCGCGAGATCCGTCATGCCATCCTCCATCACCGCATCAAAACCTGCATCAAAACCATACCTACAATAAACCCAACAATCATAGAAACAATGCGCTTCCAAATCGCGACTTGAAGAAGCAATCACGACTCCACCTTGCTACCGTGCCACCGCTGTTTCAAAATCCATCATTGTCACTCGCGATCTTCATCAACAAGCATCTCCGATGACCAGCAACACCATCTCCGCAAAAACGCAAGCAGCACAGAGGAACAAGGCGGCACAAGTTTTCCCTTTTCCCCAATTTGCTTCAACCCTAATTTTGGGTGGAGAAGGAGGCTGCCACGTGGCAAGCTCTCATTGGCCGCGTCCTTCCTTGGTCAAAACTGGTCAACAAATTTGAATCTGGTCAAGGTTGGTCAAATAGGGGTTCTGTTGCAATTTTGGGAAATTCAGTTGGGGCTAAAGTGCAGATAGAGGAAATTTCAAGGCTTATGTGTAATTTTGGAAATTCAGAAAAGCTAAATGATAAAATTCAGTTGTTGAATTAATTTAATTTGGGAATATCAATAGAAAATATCTTCCAAATAATGTCATAATTATCTAAATCTTTTAGTTATTTGGAAGATATAAGATAAAAGATTCTGTCAATTGAATAATCAGAGTCCAAGTCCAATCAAGCCCTATATAAAGAGACCCAAGGGAGGCAGAAAAGGGACTTCACTTCATTCATTCATTCACCACTTCTCTCACTTTTCTTTCATCTTGTATTCAACTCCATTCATGGAGAGCTAAGCATCTAGGACTATTCTGCTGTAATTTCATTATGGATTCTGAGGTTAGATTGAGTTAATGCAATTATTTATTTTGATTATTGATTTAAGTTGTTCTCTCTTTATGTCTTTCATCTCTTTATCAAATTAAAAGAAAAGAGTTTTGCATCATAATGCGTTTGAATCTGCATGCATATTGATTATATGAGTTCTAGGGTTTCTAGGTTTAATTGAGAATCTACTTTGATTTAATTTAGGAACTTTCATATGATTAAATGGTTTTTACTATCACTTGAGAATGTACTTTGATTAATTAGTAATAATTTCAACTATAATCAATTGAGAATTTACTTTGATTGATTAGCTTTTAATTTGGTTAGGATATTTAAGACTAGACATGATTAAACACAATAGGACTTGATTGAGAATGTACTTTGGTTGAATTCATTGTGAATAATCTAGAAAGGTTTTGCATTTGATTGAGAATTTGCTTTGGTTAAATGCATGATCGCCCTCAAATTAATTAAGAATGTACTTTAATTAAATTGAAACTTAAATAATAATCAATTGAACAATTATCTGTGAATAACTGATGATGAATCTATCTTGGAAAAGCAGTGGAATTAGCTATTTCATCATAACTGTTTTTAAGTTTCTTATTTATTCTTTAAACATTCTCCAAACATTCCTTTTATTCTTGAGCATTCCATTTCATTCATAAGATTAAAATATTGAAATGCAATTCCGTATTCATTGGGAGATGACTCAGGGTTACTTTAACCCTATTTACTTTCTTGAATACTACTTGGCAATACTGAAGTTGCCTTGAAAAGTAGTATTAATTTGATAGCTTCTACGACAGCGTATCACCTTATCAACGAATAACTTTAAGTTACCCTAGACTAGTTGAGTATTCGCACCACTCCTGGTACTAGACGACCTCGCCTAGATTTCCTTAACTTCTCAAAGTCAAGTTCTAAGTGTTTTGATTCTCTCTAGAATTACAATCATAGATTGCTTCCATGAGTCTCATAGTGAGGATATGTTTACAATACAATACAATCTAAACACTCGCAGGTGTTTCTCTCATCTCTCTCTTTTTCTCACCTTAAACAAGTAAGCATGTAATACAATGAAGTACTAGAGGGGTGCTTTACTTTACTCTTTCTCTCTTTCTCTCTTGTTACAAGCACAAGTAAATATTACAATAAAGCTTGAGAGATTGTACGATTATTAATCACATCTTAATTGTGTGTCGAAGGAAGATGTGAATGTTTTTATCAAACTTCTAAGTGGTCCTAAATTTTGTAGAATTGTAACAATTAAGTCATTTTCGTTAAGTGATCAGAAACGACGTTAAGAGATGCTGACGTGTTGCATAGTAAATATGTTGGTGTGATTGTTTTTATTATGTGGAATTAATATTTAAATTAAGATGGTGTATTAGTTTTTGACATGGCCTTACGTAATTGGTCAACGTAGTTAAAAACATAAATTAGAGATTTTGTCCAGTTGAGATTTGGGATTCGTGAACTGAATAAGGTTTACAAAAAGAGGGATTTCGAAAGTGAATTAGGGATTTGGAATTTGAAGATGAGACAAACAACTTTGGTAATCCCATATGTCATATGAAACCTCTTTCTCAAGTTTTTTAGATTTGTTCAATGTTGTTGGGAAGCCCTTCAAATTTTTAGATTCTCACTCTTTTTGGAAACAATTAAGGAAGACGTATTTTCACGTTTCAATTGGGTTTTTTTTTCATGCTTGCAATTGGGTTTCGCGATGCGCTGGGATTTCACATTGTTCACGCATGGAGGCTGCAAGATTGTGTTGAGATTGGTATCACATAGCGAAATGTTTAAAGAGCGTGAAAACAATCAATAACCAAGAGCGGAGGAGTGAATTGGTTCCCTTAAAAATTATGATTTTCTTTCAGTAATTTTATCAATTAGTTTGTAAGCGAAAAATATAAAGATAGAGAAAATCACACAAAAGGATTTTTATCCTGGTTCGAATCAACACATTCTATGTCATGTCGTTAATCACTATAAAGAGTGATTAACCTTTTCACTATAATTCAGTTTCAGATACAATCAAATTAATATAGAGATTAGGAACAGAAAACAACTTCCGTCGACACACGTTGGAAAGAAACCAGCTTAATCAACTTGTTGAAAGGAACCGCTTAAAACTTAGACGCACTAAACGCAAACTTCTCATTTTCACAAGACTTGATCGAACTCACACTTAAACTCAGAGAACTTCCTCAGAACTGATCTATGCTCTCAAGTAGTTTAGGTAACCTCTTAAAGGTTTATAAGGGTTGTATATATAGGCCAAGGATTAGAAAATGAAAAGTTTGCTCCCAACTATCAGTGAGAATCGATTATCATAAGTGATAATAGATTATTTCAGGTCGTTATGGGGTTTTAGAAAATGTGATAATCAATTATCCTTAGTGATAATCAATTAGTGCCGAATCCTGGACAATATCAAAACTAACAGTGATAGTCGATTATCCCCTGTGATAATCGATTATTGTCGCGAGCAACCCTTTTCTGCTTTAACTTGTGATAATCGATTATCCCCTTTGATAATCGATTATTGTCGTAAAGAATCACTAGTTTATGAAACTTCTGAGTGTTTTTACAATTGCAAAATGATTTTTATACAACGATTTTACGATTATTAATTCCACGTAATAAAAACATTCACATTAGCATATTTATTATACAACACGTCAACATGTCTTAATGTCATTCCTGGCCACTTAACGAAAAGGTTTTAATTGTTACGATTTTACAAAATTTAGGACCCAATTGATACCATTTTAAACAAGAGGACCTACTTGAGATTCCTCAACAAATATGAGGACCATCCGAGGGTTTAAACCTTTTTAAAATAAAAGAAAACTAAATCTTCTAAAAGATTTATATAATATCATTTTATTAAACATTCAGATATTTAATTTGCCTGTTTTTCCTTTCTACACCCCCTTAATTAATTTCTACACCAATTAAATTAAGGTAAAAGACCCTTATGCCCCTAGGAAAAATTATAAAAATAAAGAAATAACATAACGATTATAAACTAAAAAAATATACACTCAAGAACAATAATTTCCAAACAAAAACTCAGAGTCTCAAAACTACATTATTTTTAAAACCCTTATTTTCACGGATCTTACAAAACACTAGGAAAGAAAACCCTAAGACCAACTCTAGGATAGAAAACAAACATCAAACACTAAGGTAGAACATCCTAGACTAGATAAACAAGTTTAAGTTAGAAAAATACTAAGGAAAATACTAGGCTAGAAAACCGTAAACTAGAAAAGGCAAATGAAAATCCCAACCTCACAAAATAAAGAATAAGAGATAAATGTTTAAAACGCTAAGGGAAGAACTTTAAAGAAAGATTTGAATTCTCTGGGAAAGAGTCAAATTCATAGAAAAATCAAACTAGGCTAAGAAACTTAGGAGAAAAGAGAAACATGAAGATGACTCATGACTTAATAGGAAAACTACATAAGGTTTAGAATCAAAATCGAGAAAACCTACATAAAACTTAGGACTATAAACTTCAACATAGAGAAGCTTAGGAAAACAATTAGGTTCTTAGAAAATAGAAAAACATCTAGGCTAAAACACCCAGATGCATGGCTAAACGTTGTTATGCCTAAAGCGTCTAAGAGAGTTGAAGTTAAATGCTTGATACTTATCATACCTGAAAAAGGTATTCAACGTAGCTCTTGAAAACAAAATAGGTCGAGACGATGTCGCTGAAAAAACATGTTTAAAAAACATAAATATTAAAATATAAAAGAAAGTTTAAACAAGCTAAACGTTGTTTGTCTAAGAAGAGACCTAACCAAAAAAAGTGTTTACTTGACTAAACGATAACATGAGCTTAAACATCACTTCGTCCAACGATGAAGTATTTATACTACTCTTGGTATCTTTAGAAAAGAGCTTAATTGCAAAATGCTACCTATCAGTAGGAAATCAAGGAGTACTCTGTTGTTTTGAGCAAGCATTAAATGACATTTAATGCTCAACGTTCAAAAACAACAAAGATGATATCTGATGAACTGGTCATACACCAAAACTCAATCAAAAGTAGTAGTAGGTAATATGAAAGACATTCACGGAATGTTCTTCCTCCAGAAAACTTAGACATATTACCTATGTCAAAACAAATCACGAAACCATTAAGTAAAACACCAACTAGTCTAGTAGACACGAAAACATTAGAAAACACAGAAACTTAAACAAATGATTAAAATACTTAAAAGGTCAAAGTAAAAATAAATAAACATACTTGTTATAAACTTATCTATCTTGTGCAGGACAATTCCTACAAACTTTCATCTTATAAGCACCAAAATGAACGTTGAAAAAAGAAAAAAAAGAGCGTTGATCCGGTCATGAAAAGTTGTGCCAAAAAGATAAGACAAGACTACTTTTGATAAAAAGATCTGAAAAACATGTCTGCTCTGACAAAGGATACTATCCTATGACTGCACCCACACCAATAGCTAGAAGAAAACAAATCTAAAGACAAGCTTCGTCAAAACAATCATATTATCAAATCTTAATACAAGCATCGTCAAAACGACTATATCAACAAGGTGTATAAATAGAAGATTAGAAGAAAGAAGAAGATGATGATGGAGAGGAGAGAAAATGTGAAGGTATAAAGATATCACATCAATGGTAAATTCCTTCTGTCAAGAAAAGGAAAAAGAGAAGAGTTCAAGAAAAGAAGAACACTATCAAGCTTCATCAAAATATCCACTTGAAAAAAGAAAACACAGTGAAAGAGTGAAATACAGAAGAAAATCTCTCAAGTTTCATACAAGCTTCTCATTTTCACAAGATTTTATTGAACTCACACTTAACCTCAGAGAACTTCCTCAAAACTGATCTATGCCCTCAAATAGTTCAGGTAACCTCTTAAAGGTTTAAAAGGGTTCTATATATAGGCCAAGGGTCAGAAAATGAAAAGCGTGCTCCCAACTGCTAGTGATAATTGATTATCATAAGTGATAATCGATTATTTCAGGTCGTTATGGGGTTTTAGAAAACATGGTAATCGATTATCCTTAGTGATAGTCCATTACTGCCGAATCCTGGACAATATCGAAACTTGCAGTGATAATCGATTATCCCTTGTGATAATTAATTATTGCCGCGAGCAATCGTTTTCTGTTTTAGCTTGTGATAATCGATTATCCCCTTTGATAATCGATTATTATCGTAAAGACTCACTAGTTTATGAAACTTCTAAGTGTTTTTACAATTGCAAAATAATTCATCATAAAATAAGAATTACAAGAAAACAAGCATTCAAACATAAAGACATCTAAATTTAAAAAGTAGGTGTTAAAACATTGGCAAGTGTACCAAATCGTATCAAGTAATATAAAATTAGTAAGACCAAGTATCGTTTCCCAAGAGACTCATGTTTACTTAACAATTGTGTAATACCTTAATTAATTAAGACTCAAAAGCTAATTTGTTAGTGTTTATATGCAAATGCACCAAAAGTAAATATGAATGCAAATTGATCAATTGAGGCTGACACAAAAATGAATGGATGAAATTGATAATATGAGATGATGATGTTGTTGGGGTTAGATTTCACCTACTTCACTTTCATGCATATTAGAATTCATCTTCTTCATTGGAATGTTAATGTCACTTTCTAAATTACTTAGAACCCGATGTCTCGACGTAAAAAGCTTAGTCTTGATTATTAGACAACAATCCCTTGAAAACCCTAACAACCAATTCCGCATTAAGAAAAGAAGCTTAAGACAACCAAATGTCCTATCCCTATCCCTAAGCAATATTTCCTTTGGGTAAAATCCTCTAGATCATGATTCCAAATACTCAAATAAATTAAACATCAAGTTATGAGTGGCCAAAACATAACAAGCATTAAGAACAAGAGAAAATCACTAACATTCAATGAAAGAAGAATAAAATGTTTAAACCATATTCAAATACATGAAAGTTTAGAGGTTACATCATCCCCAACAACAAATGAGTTTAGTTCTCCATTGTCATGGAGAACCTTGGCTTACAATGGAAGAATGAATGAATATAAACCCTTGAAAGTGAGAAGGAAAGATCCCGCATGCCAAATCTCCATCCAAAGGGTCGAAAAGTGTGTTTCTGTGCTTCAACCGTCCAAAGATGTGAACCCTAGAATGTAGAAACCCTTAAATAGAACCAAATTAGATCGTGAGCCAACGTTGCTGGCCCTCAGTGCCCCAACTAAGGGCGCCCAGGCGTGACTGTGAAGAGACTAGCCCTTAGCCTCCTATTGAGGGTAGCCTGGCATCCTGTGGTGTGGCTTGCTGGCGCTCAACGCCCCTAGAAAGGGCGCCCAAGCGTGACTGCAAGGATAGTGGCACTCAGTGCCCCAAATAGGGGCAGCCAGGCGTGACTGCGAGGGTAGTGGCGCTAAGGGCCGCTAAAAAGTGCAACCAGGCATCCTATGTTCCTTCTTCAACCTTCTTTTAGCCTTCTTTCCCAGTGCTTATGTTGTCCCTCCTGGGTTTCAACTCCTTGATACTTTTACTTCTCTTCAAATCATGCCATTAACCTACAAAATTGAGGGAATTAGTGATCAAATTCATAAAGTATAACCTCTCTTCACTTATTTATCAAATTCAACTAAAACAAGAGTTTAAGCCAACTTCCAAGTCAAAAAAGGTTAATTTAGTATCAAAATAACGATAAATTCAACCATTATCGCAACACCAAACTTCAAACTTTGGTTGTCCTCAAGCAAAATGTAACATAGCCTAAATAACATAGTCATGCTACAATGGTCTAGCACACCAAAAACATCTCTTCTAAGACAAGTAAATCACTCATGTCTGCCCATCAGAGAAAAATCAGTCAAGATATAATGAAATCTTAGCCAATCAAGCTTCAACTATGGTGCTCACATAATAAACACAGATGCACAAGCCTTTTGAGTGATCAACAACCAAGCAAAATTGATGGAAACTAATCCCAGCTGGAAACATGCAGACAGAGACTCCAGACCGGAAGAAACCAGTAGTGAATGATGGTGCAGCGGATTGATGAAATGGTGTAGTGTTTGAGGTGTTTTAATGGAGGAAAGGTGTATGGGTGAAGCCTCACAGCTCAGAGGGCCTTCCTACAGAGGAAGGAAGCTTGAGGAAAGGAGAAGAAGTAGTAAATCAAAGGTGACTTAAGAGCACAAAAGCAAATTCTGCAGCATATCATTAAGCTTAAAAGTGAGAAAATACAAAGAAGAGGCCCTCTTATTTATAGGTGAAGAGGAGCCTAATTTCTGATTTAATTCCCTCCTAAATTCAAATTATTTAGCATAGGAGGCACATTCATTTTGATCCAGCAAGGTCCATGCCTCATTCCAGCTCAGCTAGCAAGGTGCATGCTTCATTCAAAATCAGTCAAGTCACGTGGATTGGTCTTCTCTCGGGTGAAAAATGCTGGTGCATTTCCCATTCCGCAAGCACCTCCCTTTTTGGCTCCTTTGCTTGCCTTTATTGATTTAACTTCTTGGATGGCTCAATCATGGTCTCCAAGATTTATTAGTTCCTACAAAACAAAGTATAAGTGCTTTAGTTAAGAGAAGAAGGATTTTTATAAGTAACCTTCCATAGAAGTAAAATGTTAGGTGATCCTTCTTCTTCTTGAATCTTCCTTGCCATGGCTCTAGTAAGAGGTCCAATGTGATTTCTTGATGGTGTTCCATCAGACCCTCCCTCTTGAAAGGATCTGTCGTCATATCTGCTTCATCCTATTGATCATCTCCTATGAAAGGAATTAAATCGCAGATGTTAAAAGTAGGACTGACACCATAACTTTCAGGAAGGTCTAATATGTATGCATTATCATTTATCTTTTTGACCACTTTGAAAGGACCATCTCCTCTTGGACTAAGTTTGGACTTTCGTTGAGAGGGAAATCTTTCCTTTCTCAAATGAAGCCAAACTAAGTCTCCTTCTTCAAAAACTATTTTCTTTCTCCCTTTGTTGTTATACTCTGCATATTTTTGGGTTTGTTTTTCGATTTGGGTTTTAACCTTCTCATGTAATTTCTTGATAAACTCCGCTTTAGATACACCTTCTTTATGAAGAAAAGAAGATGATTCTAGAAGGGGTAGTAAATCAAGAGGTGTAATAGGGTTAAAACCATAAACAACCTCAAAAGGAGAAAGATTAGTAGTCTTGTGAACTACTCTGTTATAAGCAAATTCAATATGAGGTAGATGATCATCCCAACTTTTATTATTACCTCTTAATATTACCCTTAACAAAGTAGATAGAGATTTATTTACTACTTCAGTTTGCCCATCAGTTTGTGGGTGACATGTGGTAGAAAATAGAAGTTTAGTTCCTAGCTTTTCCCATAAAGTTTTCCAAAAATGGCTTAGGAACTTAACATCTCTATCAGACACTATGGTTTTGGGTAAGCCATGCAATCTCACTATTTCTTTGAAGAAGAGTCTAGATATATAGCTAGCATCATCTACTTTGTGGCAGGGTATAAAATGTGCCATTTTACTAAAACGATCTACTACCACAAATATAGAATCATACCCCTTTTGAGTTCTTGGCATTCCTAGAACAAAATCCATGCTTATGTCCTCCCAAGGGGTATTAGCTATGGGAAGAGGTGTATAGAGTCCATGAGGCGTAATTTTGGACTTAGCTTGTAACCAAGCTATGCATTTAGAACAATGTCTTTGAACATCTATTCTCATGTGTGGCCAATAGAATTTACTTTTCAAAATGTTTAGAGTTTTATCAACTCCATGATGGCCCATGAGTTCTCCTCCATGACTCTCTCTGATAAGAATTTTCTAATGGATCCTTGGGGTATACAAATTTTTCCTTTATTAAAAAGATACCCCTCAGAAAGATAAAATCCATCAAAAGGCTTCTTAAGACATGAAGAATAAGTGAATGCAAATGTTTCATCATTTTCATATAGTTCTCTTATATCATCAAATCCTAATATTTGTGAGCCTAGAGTTACTAATAATGCATGTCTTCTAGATAAAGCATCTGCAACAACATTAGTACTCCCCTTTTTTGTGTTTGATGACATAAGGAAATTGCTCCAGGTATTCCACCCACTTGGCATGTCTCTTGTTTAGCTTTGCTTGCCCTTTAATATACTTGAGAGTTTCATGGTTAGTGTGTATGATGAATTCTCGAATTACTAAATAATGCTCCCACGTTTTTGAAGCTCTAATGAGGGCATATAACTCTTTATCATAGGTAGGATAGTTTAAAGTAGGTCCCCTAAGGTTTTCACTAAAGTAGGCTACGGGATGACCTTCTTGAATTAAAACAACTCCTATCCCTACCCCAGATGCATCACATTCTAGTTCAAAGGCTTTGGAAAAATTAGGCAAGGCTAGAATAGGTGCATGAGTTAACTTATTTTTCAAGGTCTCAAAAGATAAAGCTTGTTTATCACCCCAAAGAAAAGGAACATCTTTCTTGACTAGTTCATTCAAAGGAGAAGCTAGGGTGGAGAAGTCTTTTACAAATCTTCTATAAAAACTGGCTAATCCATGGAAACTTCTCACCTCTCCTATTGTTTTAGGGGTTGGCCATTCTTGTATAGCCTTGATCTTCTCAGGATCAACATGTACACCTTCTTTTCCAACTTTGAATCCAAGGAAAATTACACTTTCTTGACAAAAAGTACATTTATCAAAGTTGGCCAAGAGATGATGTTCTCTAAGAAGAAACAAGACTTGTTTAACATGGCTAAGGTGCTCTTGAAGACCTTGACTATTGATAACAGTTGAAAAAATGTTATTTTCATGCTTAAAATTGATACTAAAAGCAACCTTTAACACTTAGAAACTAGCTTGGAATCATACTTTTGTTCATGTTTTGTGAAATAAGAGAGCTGGACAAGTTTATGCTTGATTTTAGTGTTTTATGCAGGTTTTAAGGTGAATTTGGTGAAAGAAGTGAAGAAGGATAAAGAGCGAATCAGAAAAGACATAAAAGAGTGCAAAAAGAGAAGTCGCAGTTATCGCTCAGCGGCAGTTTACCGTTGAGCAGCACTCAGAAACCCACGTTGGCTCTGCTGAGGGGTGAAAAGGCCGCTTAAGGGGGAAGAATCAACTCACGCACTTACCGCTGAGCGGTAGTTTACCGCTGAGCGGCACTATTTAAGGCTTGGGCCTAATTTTCTGTAATATTACGAATAATATATAAGCTTTAGGTGTTCCTAGGGTTTGTATCTTTGGCTGAGACGAAGCAAACACTCACTTTTCCAACCCTGGAAGGAAGATCTTGGATGCTCAGGCTACCTCGTCATCTTTCTAGGGTTCTATCTTTCTTTCATTCATTATTGTTCATCTAGTTTCACCATGAATATGGTGAACTAAACCTTGTATTGTTGTTGGGGAATCAATGTAGTCTTGTGAAACTCTCATATATGGAATTTGTGTTTTAACATCTTATTTTAAGATATATGCTTTCTTTCATCATTAGTTAGGGTTTTTCCTCTTTGCTTAAAGCTTGCTTTGTTTAACTCATTCAATGCCATGATTATTGATTTTGTCGATATGGGAACGTACGGGGAAATCTAGATCCGGGGAAATTCTCCCAATAGCATATTGCCTAGACATAGGAATATGAGGGTTGGTTGCCGTTAAGCTTCTGCACTTCAGAATTAATTATTAGGAATGCTAGGAATTGTATGAACTCGTAATTAAGGATAGGCCTTCTTGCAAGGTGATTTAGAGAGTGACATTAGCAATTGATGAAAAGAATGATGAATTCCTAAAGTATATGAGAGTGGATAAGATGAAATTGATAACTCCAACAGCATACTCATCCATCTAATTCGTTAAAGTGTTTGTATTCCTCTTTTCCATTCATCAAATTCATGCATACATGTTTAATTATTGTCTTTTGCATTTAAACCCTACAATCAATTATTAACAAGTCTTAAATAATCAACAAATCATATAGCTAACTATGCCGTGAGTCCTTTGGGAGAACGATACTTGGTCTTACCGAGTTTATTACTTGAAACGATTCGGTCATACTTGTCGATTGTAAAACAAGTTTGTGACATCATATTTTGGTGATCATAAATTTGTCCATCAAGTTTTTGGCGCCGTTGCTGGGGACTCTGGTTTAACTGGTTAATTTGTGTGATTATTGATTATCTTTGACTTTAATTTTGAATTTATGTTTTTATTTTCTGTTTTTATCTTTTCGGTTTTTATTTTATTTTATTTTTATCTTCTGAATCTTTTATCTTCTCCTATATCTTTTTGTGCTAACCAAATATTCTAGGGTTTTGTGTTCTTGTGTATGCAGGAGGCAATTCGAACTAGGAGCAAGATAACTGCAGAACCTCTTCTTGAAGGTTTAGATGACAGTAGACGGAGGAGAAGAATCCGAACATCTAGAGAACTTTTCCCTCCTCCGGAAACTCTGTTGCAACCATCACCACAAGGTTCTGACCATAGCACATAAAATATGGAGAACAATAATATCAGAAGAACTCTTGCTGATTACACCAATACAGCTGGACCTCAGCACTTTAACAGTATAGCTAGACCTAGAGTCAATGCAGCTAACATGGAGGTCAAACCAGCATTGATCCAACTGGTGAAGAGCAATCAATTCAATGGGTTATCTCATGAAAGCCCATATGAGCACCTCACTACATTTAATGAGATCTGCAACACAGTCAAAATTAATGGGGTGCCAGACGAAGCTATCAAACTTAGCTTGTTTCCTTTCTCATTGGGAGGCAATGCTAAGCTTTGGTTGAATTCCTTCCCAGAAGAAAGTTTCACAGAGTGGGAAGTAGTGGTAACAAAGTTTTTTGGGGTGCCAGACGAAGCTATCAAACTTAGCTTGTTTCCTTTCTCATTGGGAGGCAATGCTAAGCTTTGGTTGAATTCCTTCCCAGAAGAAAGTTTCACAGAGTGGGAAGTAGTGGTACAAAGTTTTTAAACAAGTACTTTCCACAATCAAAGGTGACAAAAGGCAAGCAAGAGATTTCTTCATTTAAGCAGGGTATGGAAGAATCACTGGGGCATGCATGGGATAGATACAAAAGCTTGCTAAGAAAAACACCCACGCATGGCTTTGAAGATCAGGAAGTAGTCTTAACTTTCCTTGGAGGGCTTGGTTCACAAACCAAGATGATGCTGGACGCCTCAGCAGGAGGCAATATTAAATGGAAAACTCCAGAGGAAGCAATAGAGATTATAGAAAACATGGCTACTAGTGATAATGAGCTGCACAATGAGAGAGGAGCTCCTATGCAGCAAAAAGGAGTCCTCCAATTACAGACACATGATGCCCTGCTAGCTCAAAACAAAATTCTAACTCAACAACTGGAGACTCTGACCAAAACTCTTGCACAATTACCCAAAGAGTTGAAAACTGCTGCACAGGTACAAACCCAGTTGTGCGAATTGTGTGGAGGCGACCATATAAATGGTCAATGCGCCTTTCCAGTGGAAGCTTTAGAGGATGTTAATTTCATGGCCAATCAATTTCCATACCGTCAAGGGAACTATAATCAAGGGTGGAAACCACACCCAAGCATTGGTCAAGGAAAAACTGGGCAAGCTAGTCAATATAATAAGCAGCAGCAGCAACCCACCTTATGGCAACAGTTATCTATGCTTAATGAAATATCAACAAGGTTGGAAGAAACTCTTCAGCAATTCATACAGAAAACTGAATCTTCTCAAAAGAGCACTGAAGCCGCTATTAAGAACTTGGAGATTCAAATGGGTCAGATTACCAAGCAATTGGAAGAAAGGCCAAACAAAAATTTTGGGGCTAATACTGAGGTTAACCCTAGAGAAGAGTGCATGGTGGTAGAGAATGTTGATGATGAGAAAGTTGAGTTAGATACAGAAGAGAGAAGAGAAATAGAGAGCAAAAGTACTTTTCCTTTTCCAATCCATCAAGGGAAACAACTGGACTTCACAGAATTATTCAGAATGATGGATAATGATGCACCTTGGGAGCAGATTCTGCAACAGATCACAGTTTACATGAAATCTGATGAAAACATCTCTACAAAGAAAAGACGTAGAGATGATGAAGCAAAGGAGCGTATAACTGTTAAAAAAGAGTCATTCCCTCCTAAAGCAACAGATCCAGGCAGTTTTTCTATCCCTTGTACCATAGGGAAGAAAAAGGTGAAGAAAGCTCTCCTTGATTTAGGTTCAAGTGTTAACTTGATACCTTATTCTTTACTGGAGCAAATCGGCAATGTTAAAGTGAAACCTGTAAAGGTTAATCTAGTAATGGCCGATGGATCTTCAAAGGAGCCATGTGGGATTGCAGAGGACATTATAGTTTGTGTTGGCAAACTTCAGTTCTTGGCAGACTTTGTGGTGATGAAGATGGAGACAGAGAAGATACCTATCATACTTGGAAGACCGTTTATGAAAACGGCCAGAGCTATCATTGATGTAAATGAAGGTATAGTAGTGCTCCAGGACAGGGAGGAGAGAGTGGTTATAGACGTCTTTAAAGATGAGACGCAAACACAGGAGGAAGAAGCTAGTTATAAAGCTGCATTTCAAGATGCACCCATGACTAGCTGTAAAGATGAAAATCTCAAGGTTGCAGGTAACCATTGTTTGTTGTTTCAGGTACACAAGGAAGAAAAGATTGGAAGAAGAGGAGAAATTCCTGGTGACTGGGAGAAAAGAAGACTCCAACTTGGCACACCTGTAAGAATCAAGAATAAGTTGTGGGTTGTGAAGGGCTTTAAAGAGAAGGAGATGATAGAGATAGAGTCTCCACATTCTAGAAGGACCAAAACAGTTCACAGGAAACAGCTGAGGAGTTGGTGGAATGACAACATCAACTATAAAGAAGGAACTTGAGCTTTACTGGGTCAAGCTAATGACGTTAAAAGAGCGCTTGTTGGGAGGCAACCCAGTGATTTTAGAACTTTTAAATTTTACTTTGGTTTGTAATCTTTAAATCTGTTGAACATTATATTGCTGAACATAGCATCTACTGAAGGATGCTAGTTGGATATAGCATCTACTGAAGGATGCTAAGTGGTAACACCTACTGATGGGTGTTGGTAAGTTTGAAGCACCTACTGATGGGTGTTGGTGAGATTTTAAACACCTACTGATGGGTGTTGGTGGATTTTGGGTCAGGCTCGTGACGTTAAGCAAGCGCTACCTGGGAGGCAACCCAGTTGATTGATTGTTTTTGTTTATTTTAGTTAGGGTTTGCATAAGCATTTTAAACATTGAATTGCAGGGAACCAGTGAGGGGCATGTATGGGAGGCACGTAGGTTAAGAAAAGAAGGAGAAGAGCACATCACGAAAGTACCGCTGAGCGGTACTCTCGCAGATGGGCTTTAGTTCTCCTTAGCGGGACCCGAGCCCATTAGGGTATTTTTAAACCCTAAGCTGCCCAATTTCTCATACTTTCAGGCTCTTCTCTGCACAAACACTTCCACATACATTCTCCAACGTTTTCCACATCTTTTCACTCTTCCCTCTTAAGAAAATTTCTCTTCCACTCACTTTTTCACTAGTGTGCTATCAAAGTTTGGGGTTGGAAGAGAGCATTCTAGCTTGGAAGCATTCTCATTGCATTTAGTATCTCCACCCAAGTAAGTAAAATGCATTTCGATCATTCTAGGGTTCTTGAATTTGAATGTGATTGTCAAAGCATGAATATTTAGGGGTTTTGATTTCTATGCATGATTTGATGATATATTTGATGTTTGAACCGATTAAACTGCATGATTATGAACTGGAAAACTGAAAATTGCATTTGGGTGGAGTTAGGACAACTTTAAAACAAGATTTTCAAAAATCTGCAGAGTTACCGCTGAGGGGTAAACTGCCGCTGAGCGGCACTCTGCCAGATTTGGTTTTTCTGGTTTTTTGTGATCTGGACTATGGCGCTGAGGGTAAATTCTGGCCCTCAGCGGTGGTTTAGCTTTTCAAGGAGTTGTGTTTTATGTTTTACTAATGATTAACATCATGTTCTGTGGTTTTGTATTTGTGTTTGAATGCAGGAATGACATCCTCTTCAGGAAAGAGATTGAAAACCATGGCAACCAAGAGAAAGGAAAAGGAACCAGAGCAACCCCACTCTAGCAAGTTCCTCTCTAGGAAACATGAGAAGCACTTTAAGGTGGTTCAGGACAGGAGACTTCTGATGGAAAGAAAAGTTTGAATGATACCTAACTTTGCTCCTCAATTTGGAGAGCAAGCGTTAGGGAATGACTGGGGAAAGCTAGCCACCTATCCTGCACCTGCCAACATAGTTGTGGTAAAGGAATTCTACACCAATGCAAAGAAGATTGGTGATTATCCAGCTGAAAATTATTTGGGCTATGTTAGAGGCCATGCTATCAGGTATGATCCTGATTCTATCAATAACTTCCTGGATACTGTGTGGGCTGGTGAGCAGTGCCAGTTTGCTCTTTGCATGGAGGAAGGTGCTGATTATGAGGATGTGGAGAGAGTACTATGCATACCTGGAGGACACTTCCAAAGGAATAGATCTGGCTCAGTGGTTAACATTAGGAGGACGGATTTGACTCCACTTGCAAAGTATTGGATGGCATTTTCTCATGCCAACATTCAGCCATGTTCACATGTGTCAGATATTACTCTCAGCAGGGCACTATTCATCTACTGTGCTATCAGAAACTTAAATGTTAATATTGGGCAGGTGATAGCTGATGAGATTAGTGTGTGCGCCAATACCTCAAACAACAAACCACCACTAGGACATCCCTCCTTGATTACTCACCTTTGCAAGATAGCTGGGGTGGACACTTCTGCTCCACCATTTGAGAGGCCAAGAAAAGCTATTAATGAAGCCTATTACAGACAGTACTGCTCCACCGTTTGTTGGAACCCTTTTTATTGGCCAAATTCATAAAGTTAGCCCACTAAAAGAGAACACTTTGTGTTCTATCCTTTGAACCCTTAGCCTTGAACATAAATTGAAAACCCTTGTTGAAAAGCTTTACCTTGAGTTAAGTAGAGAATCTTGTGTGGTATTGTTAAATGTTCAAGTTTGGGGTTGTTGGGAAAGCATGAAAAAGGAAAAGCATTGAGCTAAGAGCTAAGAATTAGGAATATGAATATGCAAAGAAAAAGAAAAAGAAAAGAAAAGAAAAAGCAAAGCTCAATGCAAAAGAAAAATTGTGTTCGGTCACCTAATACCGTTCGTCCTTTTCCTTAGCTGTTTAAGTTGCTTTTACCGTTCGGATATACTTCTGTGTATGACCGTTCGGTCTGTTTGTTGTTGTAAACGACCGTTCGTTTCATGTCAGGATGTTCGGTCTTTAGCGACCGTTCGCTCATTTCTTTTTTCGGAGACCGTTCGGTCTCAATGTTATTACCGTCCGGTTTTTACTTCTGTGCAATTATAGTGCACCGTTCGGTCAGTGCTTAATTAGACCGTTCGGTCTTTTATATCACCGCTCGGTTCTAACACTTATGGTTAGAACCGTTCGATTTTCTGCTTTCAGCTTTTTAATTTTGATAGTTGTCTTTAACTTCCAATTTTAATTTAATTTAATTCTCCTTGCAAAAAAAAAAACACTTTCAAACCCCCCCACTACGTGTTTGATCTGAGACTGAACCACAACATTGGTTCTTGAGAGACGACCTAGGAGTCACTTCCTAGTACTATACTGCATTAATTTTGCAAACAACTTTTGTGTGAGGTGCGACCCTCTCAACAAAATGGCGCCGTTGCCGGGGACCAACGGTTCAGTCTTAGGTCTTTTGTTGTGTTAGTGTTGTGTTGTGTTGTGTGATGTGTTTTAGGATGTTTAGTTAGTCTTGTTTGGGTTTACTTCTTTTATCGATTTTTGTGTGTTTAGATTTTTATCATTTTTTGTATTTTTGTGCATTTAGTTGTTGTTTCTGGAAGTTTCAAATTATGTAAATAATGGTTTTCCCCCATGTTATGTTTCTATATGTTTGGTTTAATCTTTGTTTGAAGTGGAAGTCCAGGTCTGAGACAGGTTTTGCACTACAATAGAGGAGATGACAGATTCTCAAGACTGGATATATGAGCTGATCAAGAGTCTTCCCAAATTCCATGAGTTGGCACATGAAGATCCATACAGGCACCTCAAGGAGTTTTGTTTGGTGTGTTTGTCGATGAGGCCTGCTGGTGTTTCAAAGGAGACAGTGTTGATGAAAGTGTTTCCAATGTCCCTTCAAGGTGCAGCAAGAGACTGGTTCCTATACCAGTATCCTTTTGATAGTTGGCAGAAAACACAACAGAGATTCCTCAACAAGTTCTTTCCAGCAGCAAAGGTAGTCAGCTTTAGGAGGGAGATCACTACCATTGAGCAATTTCAAGAAGAAAGCCTGGCAGATTATTGGGGGAGGTTTAACAGGCTCTGCACAGCCTGTCCAAACCACCAAATTTCAGAGCATTTGCCTTGATTTACTTTTATGAAGGGCTCCTGGATTTACTTTCATCATAATCTATACCTTCTTCTTGGAAGTAGCATTTAGCAACTAATTGTGCTTTGTTCTTTGTGATATTTCCTTCTTCATCCAACTTGTTTCTAAAGACCCATTTGCTACCAAATACTTGGTAATGTTCTTTTCTAGGAATAAGTTCCCAAACTTCATTCCTTTCAAATTGATTCAGCTCTTCTTGCACAGAAACACACCATTTGTCATCTAAAAGAGCTTCACCTATGTTCTTGGGTTCTATTTGTGACACAAAAGCAATAGTTAAGCAGAAATTGTTCAAATTGTGTGTAGTAGAGTTACCCATTTTGAGATATCTCTAATAATGTTGTCCATAGAGAGGCCTCGTGGTTGTTGATAGCTTTTATATTCAACTTCTTGTTGCACATTTGAAACTTCAGAGGAAGTATTCTCATTCAAATACATTTCTCCAAGTGCTTCCCTTAGATAATCTTCATCACCTGCAAAATGGGCTTATTTGACGCAAGAGGGTTCTCCTCAAGGTCTATTATTTCATTAAAAAGAACATGCATGGACTCTTCAATGATCAAAGCTCTTCTATTGAATACTTTATATGTTTTGCTAGTTAGTGAGTAACCTAAGAAAATTGCTTCATTAGATTTAGCATCAAATTTTCCTAAGTTATCTTTACCATTGTTCAATATAAAGCATTTACAACCAAATACTTTTAAATGAAACATTAGTCATTATTGGCCTATTGAGCATCCTATTTAAGACATAGGAAGCAATATTAACTATATTAGTCCAAAAGTATTTTGGTATATTTGATTCATTTAGTAAAGTTCTAGCTAGCTCTTCTAAGGATCTGTTTTTCCTTTCAACAACCCAATTTTTTTGGGGAGTTCTAAGAGCAGAAAAGTTATGAGTTATATCATATTCATCACAAATTTTTTTCGAAAGACTCATTTTGAAATTCTTCACCATGATCACTTCTCAAAATGTTGATTTTCAAATCTTTTTCATTTTAGACTCTTTTTGCAAAGGTTTTGAAAGCTTTAAAAGCTTCAATTTTCAAAGTTAAAAAGAAATTCCAAGTGTACCTAGTGTAATCATCCACAATCATAAGTGAATAGTAGTTTCCACCAAAACGTTTGATTCTAGAGGGACCAAAAAAGTCCATATGCAATAATTCTAAAGGTTTTGATGTACAAATCATGCTTTTAGATGAAAAAGAAGATTTTTTTACTTTCCTTTTTGACAAGCAGCACATAGTTTGTGTTTTTCAAATTTCAATTTAGGCAAACCAATTACAATATCTTTTGAAATCAATTTATTCAACTGTTGCATATGTATGTGTGCAACTCTTTTATGCCTTACCCAAGGATTTTCTTTTTTTGCAACTAAACATGTTATACTATGACTAGATACACTTTCAATATCAATCAAATAAATATTGTTATGCCTAACACCTTGTAATGCAATGTCAGATTAATCTTTATAATAAACAGTACATTTATAACTTTCGAATGTTACTTTGAGACCTCTATCGCATAATTGACTTATGCTTAGGAGGTTGTGCTTTAGTCCTTCAACATATAACACATCTTTTATTGTCAAGGTACTCTCTCCTCTAATGTCTCTAGTTCCAATAATTCTTCCTTTGTTGTTATCCCCATAGGTATCAAATCCTTGCTTCTTATTCTCAAAGATTATGAACCTCCTATTGTCACTCGTCATGTGTCTTGAACATCCACTATCAAGATACCACAATGACTTCTTTGATTTTGAAGGTTCCTACAAAACAAATTTAGCAACAATTTAGGTCCCCAATTTCATTATGGGTACTTGGGGTTAGTATAATCAATGAAAGATCATTTCACAAGTTTAACCCAAGCATATTTTCCATTTAGTATAATCAATGCTCAGTTTGGTTTTCATAATTATACCTTTTTTAACCCAAACTCTACATGTTCTATTAATTTGATTTTTCCTATGTTGATGCACATTTCTGTTTTTAAAAGTATTCTTTCTAATATCATTTTTCACATAAGATGCAGATTTAGTTGCTTTAGCAAGTAAGTTTTCAAGAATATCTATATCAAACATATGACTTTTACATGACAAACATTCTATAGGATTTACAACAACATTAGACTTTTTCAATTCTAGATTACAAATTTTATTTCTTAGAATGATTTCTTCATCTAATGCCTTTTCATATTTAATTTCTAAATCATGAAAATCACTTTTCAATTTCTCATATGCAACATCCAATTTCTTAGAATGATTTAATAATTCAAGAAATGCCTTTTGCAAGTCAATTTCACTACTTTCAAAGCTAGAACAACTTACTTTGCTTGTAGAGTTATCAAGATCAGCCATTAAGCATAAATTTGTTTCCTCATCTGAGTCGCTTGAACTAGAGGAGCTAGAATCATTTTCCTCCCAAGCAATGTAAGTTTTCTTCTTCTTTGGAAATCTCTTTTCTTTCTTTTCTTCACTTCTTTTATTTTTGGACAATCGGCCTTGACATGTCCTCTTTCTCCACATCCATAAAACTTGATGCTAGACGAGGATCCTTGATTGTCCTTCTTCTCACTTCTGAACTATTCACCCTATGCTAGATGAGGCTCATGTGCTCATCATCATCAGAATTATCTTCCATTGTTGAGTTTTTGCCTTTTGAGACTTCAACTTTAAATGTCAAGGTCTTTTTCTTTCCATGGTTTTCTTCTGCAGTCAATCTGTTGAGCTCAAGCTCATGTTCACAAAGCTTTCCAAATAGTATTGCCATGGATATTTGAGATAGGTTTTGAGATTCTGAGATGGCGATCACCTTGGGCTGTCAAGACCTGTCCAAAGACTTTAAGATTTTGACATTTAATTCATTAGTATCAAATGTCTTACCCAACGTTGTGATATGGTTCACGATATGATTGAAACGCTTTTGCATTCTGAACATTTTGTACTCTTGGATTAGTGTGTTCTTTCTAGCTCGTTTCACATCATTTGTACCTTCGTGAGTGACCCTGAGGACTTCCCATATTTCCTGTGTTGTCTTACAAACTGAAATTCTATAGAATTCATCAAGCACAAAAGTAGAAGATATTATATTACGAGCTTTAATATCAAACTAAGCTCTTATATTTTCCTCAAAAGTCCAATTTAAATAAGGTTTTTCTTGCTTTACACCATCAACAGTTCTCATTGGAACAAAATGACCATTTTCAACTGCTTCTCAGATGCCTATATCAATAGACCTCATAAAGATTTGCATTCTGAAATTCAAGAAAGCATAATTATAACCAGTAAAAAGAGGTGGTCTGTTGATGGAAGCACCCCTCAGCATAGACTTGGTTATGACCGACCATTTTCGTAAAGTTTGAAAAACTATCACAGCAAGCTATGATACCAATTTTTGAGATTGATATCACACAAAAAAATGTTTAAAGTGCGTGAAAATAGTCAATAACCAAGAGGGGGAGGGTGAATTGGTTCTTTTAAAAATTGTGATTTTTTTCGAGTAATTTTATCAAACAGTTTGTAAGCGAAAAATACGAGGATACAGAAAATCATACAAAAGAATTTTTATCCTAGTTCGAATCAACAAATTCTACGTTCAATCGTTAATCACTATAAAGAGTGAATAACCTTTTCACTATAATTCAAATTCAAATTACAATCATTATAATTCAGAGATTAGGAATAGAAAACACCTTCCTTCGACACACGATGGAAAGAAACCAGCTCAATCAACTTGAAGAGAACTGCTTGGACCTCAAATGCACTAAACACAAGCTTCTCCTTTTCACAAGACTTGATTGAACTCACACCTAAACTCAGAGAACTTCCTCAGAACTGATATGTGCTCTCAAGTAGTTTAGGGAACCTCTTAAAGTTTTAGAAGGGTTGTATATATAGGCCAAGGGTTAGAAAAGGAAAAGCCAACTCCCAACTGTCAGTGATAATCAATTATTTTAGGTCGTTATATAGTTTTAGAAAACGTGATAATCGATTATCCTTAGTGATAATCGATTATTGTCGAATCTTGGTGATCGAGGTCAGACCTGAATCAAATTTAATGTTCAATAAAAAGTGCAGTACTATGAGAATTGACCTCTAGGTCGTCTCTCAAGGACCAAATTGTGGTTCAAGCAATAGGTCGAACACTTGGTGGGGGCTATTTTTGGAGAATTTTGTGTACTGAAATCAAACAAACTAAAGCACGAATTAAAAAATGATTAAGATAGGTTGGCTATTGGGTTCCCTGCAATGATTCCAATCCCCGATTACAATTAATTATACGCTTTCTTCACACTAATCCAACACCAATCAACCAACTAAGCGAAGATTAATTGTGTTTTCAAAACCACGAATTAAGCAAACGCGATTATAACGCTTAATCAATTTTGAAAAGCCCAAAACATATTAATGATATGCAAGGTAAGGAGCACAATGACAGCAAATTAATCTCATGGAGACAATGGATTTTGACCAATTACCAACCCAGAACAATTAAGCTGACATAAAAACGAAATTAAAACTCCTAAACAGAACTAGAAACGCAGAACAGAACACAAAAGACAAAACTGAAAATGAAACCCTAAACTAATTCATACATAACTCAGTAAAACGAAATTCAAAACACAAGCACAACTACAATGCTAAATTCAAGTCAAGAACAAAATAGAAAGTGTAGAAACAGCAAAAACGTCAATACAAAATTGGAAATTGGACTGGAAAACGGAATTGAACTATCAACGAAATCATGAAACGAAATTGGCACAACAAAAATGAACATTCAAGAGAACTCTAGGTGTAGAAAACGAAATGGAATGCTGGAATGGAATGGAGAAAATGAAATGTGAAATGGATATGCAATGAGAGTAATATTTCATATTCAATACAAAGAAAAGAAAAGGGAAAACGAAAGTGAAAGATGAAACCTAAACTTGGAGAGCTCTCCTCTTCCCAAGAACAAGCAAAAATGTAAAAAGGAGAGAGTGTGGGAGAGTGAGAGGTCTGCCCTTCTCTTGGCACACTAAACTAGGTCAGATTTCCTAATGGGCCTCTCCAAAAAATGGCCAAAACCGGCCCAAAACTTAAATCTGCCCAAAAATCTTAAAAAACGGAATTACATTTTAATTCTAAACTAAAATGCTAATGTGGCAAGTGAAGAATAACGTGGCAAATGACATGGCCTCCTCTTCTTGTCCCAAAATAATATTCCAAAATTCCCCTATAAGTAATAATGAAAATAATTAGCCTCAGATAATTCAAATTAATTAAAATAAGAATTATTGAGCAAATTAAGCACAAAACGTTGTTCAATGTTGTTGGGCATCCCTTGAAATTTCCATGCAACGCTGTTCAATGTTGTTGAGCAGCCCTTGAAATTTCCAGAATCTCCCTTTTTTATTTTCTTTTACTTTACTAAATTATACGTCATAATTTAAATCCTACGTCCACATAATAAAAAGATCCACCTCAATACGTTTATTGTGCATCACGTCATCAATATTTGACGTCGTTTCTGACCACTTAACGGAAAGGGATTAATTGTTATGATTTTACAAAATTTACAACCCACTTGCGACCGTTTTAAACAAGAGGACCGACTTGAGATTCCTTAACAAATATAAGGACCATCTGAGGTTTTAAACCTTTTAAAAATTAGTTAATAGAAAATAGGAGATATAATCTTGGTGGATTTAAAGATAAGGGAGAGAAAACACGTTTTTTAGGAGAAAATAGAGCCGAGAACGGGGCATCGAAAGGGAGAGGACCATCATTGACGTTCTAAAACTTTCCTGGTGATCTTGGAAACAAAAATCATACAAGACCAGGTAGAGAGAGTTAACATGAGTTTCTTTCTAATGAATGGTTGTTGTTTTGATTTTGTATGATCATTGTTTAATTCATTTGAATGTTGGTGGTCGTGTACATGTTAGCATGTAAGTTAACTTATGTTGTATTTCATGAACTAGGGTGTTGTGTTGATTTTCGTTTCTTCCTCTTATTTTTGGTATTATGTTTGAATGATTCATGAATGTTGTGATGTCGTTACCCACTATTTTGGTCTTTGAATGTTCTTGTAGAATATACATTTAGCTTTAAATGATGAACCTTTGTGTGTAAGGGTGGAGGTTTTGAAATACAATGTCACTCGTTGTGGAAAGGGGTTCATGTATCATGGGAGAATTAATTTGTGAGTAAGGTTGTTGGACAATATGATTTGAGTGCGATGCGAGAAAGAAAGTCTTTTCGACTGTGTGATGTGGGAAAGGGGTTCTCTTCGGCCGTGTGATGCGGGAAAGAGGTTCTCTTTTGGTCGTGTGATGCGGGAACGAGATTATCTTTGGCCGTGTGATACGAGAAGGAAGGTTTCGTATGACTCAAAATGAATTGGTTGTGATGATTTGGTGGTGTGGTACTGTAAGGGAAATAAACCACTAAGTTGTGATGATGATGGGTGATTGTATTTAAGTTGTTGGTGTGTTGATGATGTGTTATTATTGTGATGAATGTTTAACATTTGTGAATTATATTATTATGTTTATTATCATTGATCCTCAGTTAGCTCACCCTTAAGTTTGTGGTTGTGGTTTTCACTTGCGATGATCGTTATACGCAAGCAGATCATCATGCAAATAATTCGGATCTAGCATAACACGACGAGCGAATTGAGAAGTTTATAGGTTTATTTTAAATAAAATATTTTATTGGAAATTTTATTTGTAATAAACTGAAATTATGGTTTAGTTTTGATTAATTGGAAAGACTTATTGAATTTGGATTTCCGCAATGATAATATCTTTTAAAATTTTAAAATTTTGCTCATAATCGTAACATCCCAAAAATTGGGGTGTTACATGCTGTGTGTTCGATGTTCTACCTTAGTGTTTGGTGTTTATTTTCTATCTTGAGGTTGGTTTTCTAACTTGGGGCTTTCTATCCTAGTGTTCTAATGTTTGTTTTCTATCTTAAGGTTGATCAACTTGGGGTTTTCTATCTTTGGCCTAAGTGTTTCTGAACTGGCTGGTTCGCTAGGACCGGTTGGGCCATAATAGGTGGGCTGGCTGATAACGGTTGAATTTACCATTATTTGATACTTAATTTTGATACTAAAAACACCCTGATGAGTGCATATTTATGCCCACATTTATGCTTTTAAACTCAAATTTTTGATGACATAATTGTGCTTAAATGGTTGATTTTAAATGAATTTGTGATGATTGGAATTGTTGGGTTTGGGAATTAAAGAGACGTAAAAAGTGAGTTTTAGCGCATAAATTATTCTTGGATGTTCTAATGTTTATTTGTGCAGCTGAGAATATAAGTTATATTGGTTCAAATGGCAATTCAAGGCCCAAAATCAGATTTTATTTGCAAAGTAATATACAAATGGGCCAAAATGGCAGACTTTATCCTTACACCCCCTAAAATTCCTACATACACTCTTATTTCTGAAATAGGCCAACAACCAAGCCCAAACACTAAGCCTTTTCTACTACACCCCTAAAATTCCTTACCCATACCCCTCCTAAGCTAGACTCCACCAGATCATGCCACGTGTCCAAATCCTCCACACACAGATTTGACCAACCAGAACATGCCACCTCATGCTTCTTGCCACGTCAGCCTTGTCTTCTCTAAGAGAGAAATCCTAATTCAGCCTAACCCTAGCCGCCACTGCCATGCCGCCGCCTCAAGCCCCAACGTCGCTCCGTCACCGGACAACCACCATCATTCTCGCGTATCCGCAACCATGCTGTACCGCCTTCGCCGAACCATGCTGCCGTCATCGCGAGACCAGACGCAAGTTCTCCGCCTTCGACAATCGCGATTTTGCCATGGATGTCGCGTTGTCGGTCACCACTCCGTCACCATCTTCATCATGCAAAGCTCCTCTGAAATCATCGCTTTCCTCGCCGCTGCCATGACCGCAACCACGCCGCAAGACCGCCACCTTCCTTCTCCTTCGCGCAAGGGTTCGAAGCCGCCGCAACATTCATCGTCATCACGCCTCTGTGAGTTCTTCCCACCATCAACCACCTTCTTCCACGGCCAATAACCACATGCAGCACCACCTCGGTCTCACCATCACCACCACGGTTTAGCATCTCGACCATCTTCATCTTCTCCATTCTCGAAACCCAATCGCACCTTCATCTCGGATCTTCACCAATCATGCCGCGACCACCACTAACCTCCATCACCTTGCGAGCTTCCTTACCGTGCTTCATTCTCGAACCTGCATAAAAACCAAACCTGCAAAGAACCCAAGAATCGCAAATCGCGCATAGAGCAACGACGTTCTTCCTTCACTCGCGTCTTCACCATGCATAGCGTCGAAACAGTGAAGAGAAACGCGGCGCAGGGGCAAGCCTTTGCCCAAATCTGAACCCTAATTTGGGAGAAAGGGGGAAAGCCACGTGGCGAGCTCCCATTGGTGCGTCCTCCTCTGGTCAAAGCTGGTCAATAAGCCTTCTCTGGTCAAAGTCTGGTCAATTGAGGGGCTTTCTTGCAATTTCAGAAGTTCAGAAGGTGCTAAAGTGCAGTTAGAGACAATTTTAGGGTATTTGTGCAATTTTGGAAAGTTAGAAAAAAACTAAAAGATAAAATTCCGTTGTCGAATTAATTTAATTTGGGAATATCCACAGAAAATATCTTCCAAATAATGTTATAATTATCTAAATCTTTTAGTTATTTGGAAGATATAAGATAAAGATTTTGTCAACTGAATACTCAGAGTCCAAGCCCAATCAAGCCCTATATAAAGAGATCCATGGGACTTCATTCAATTAATTCATTCTCTCATACTCCTCTCACTTTTCTTTCATCTTGTATTCAACTCCATTCATGGAGAGCTAAGCATCTAGGGCTATTCTGCTGTAATTCCATGACGGATTCTGAGGTTACGTTCAATTAATGCAATTGTTTACTTTGATTATTGATTTAAGTTGTTCTTGTTACCAATAAGGAGTATTGGTAAAACCTGAAGATGTGTTTTGATGATGCTGCAACTTATAGATTTTGGATGTAGTAGGAAAATATTTAAAAAAAGCAACTTGTAGATTTTGAATGTAGTAGGAAAATGTTAAACATTGTAATTTTTACTAGTATAATCGATTATGGTTAAGCAATAATCGATTATCACAAGTCATACTTGAATATTCGATTATCACTTCATATAATCGATTATCACTTTTTTGAAAACTCTGTAATGGACTTGAATAATCGATTATCACTTACAATAATCGATTATTCATGGCAGTTGGGAGCTGACCTTTGGCATTCAGTGTACTTGGCTATATAATTTGATTTGGAGAAGTCAGAAGCTAACGTTTTTTTTTAACTGAGAAAGCTTAGAACACTGTGTGTCAGAGGAACGTTCTTAGAGAGCTTTTTGTTCATTGTTCCCTTGCTTGGTCTTGTGAAAGGAGAGGCTCGCGTATCGTGTGTCGATAGTCGGAGCAGACTCTCTTCAAGTTAGCAAGGTACTCTGCCTGGTCTTGTGAAAGGAGAAGCTTGCGAATCGTTGGTCGATTGCCGGAGCGGTTCTCTTCAAGTTGGTAGAGTGGTTCTTTTCGTTTTTTTCCTGTTCATTTGATTGTAATCTGTTAAACCATTTTTAGTGGAATTGTTAATCACTATTTATAGTGATTAACGACTGGACGTAGATTCTGTTGAATTGAACCAGTATAAAAATATCTGTGTGATTTTTCTATTCCCTACACTCATATTATTTTACGTATATCAACTGTTTGATTAATTTTCTGAAAGAAAATTATTTTTACTAAAAGGACCAAATTAATTTTAATTGTGATCGAACACGCTTTCTGCTCTCTGAGTTTTAATTCCGCTGCGCTATACTCTTCGAAAAATACCCCCTCCGATATCGACAGTTCTCTCTATGTCTTTCATCTCTCTATTTTGTTAAAAGCAAAGATTTTTGCATCATAATGTGTTTGAATCTACATGCATATTGATTATATGAGTTTTAGGGTTTCTAGGTTTAAATTGAGAATCTACTTTGATTTAATTTAGGAACTTTCATATGATTAAATGGTTTTTACTATCAATTGAGAATGTACTTTGATTGATTAGTAATAATTTCAACTATAATCAATTGAGAATTTACTTTGATTGATTAGCTTTTAATTTGGTTAGGAGATTTAAGAATAGACATGAATAAACACAATAGAATTTGATTGAGAATGTACTTTGGTTGAATTTATTGTGAATAATCTAGAAAGGTTTTGCATTTGATTGCGAATTTACTTTGGTTAAATGCATGATCGCCCTCGAATTAATTAAGAATGTACTTTAATTAATTTGAAACTTAAACAATAATCAATTGAACAATTATCCGTGAATAACCGATGATGAATCTATCTTGGAAAAGCAGTGGAATTAGCCTATTTCATCGTAACTGTTTTTAAGCTTCTTATTTGTTCTTTAAACATTCTCCAAACATTACTTTTATCCATAAGCATTGCAAAGCATTCGTAAGAGTCAGATATTCAAAAGCAATTCCGTGTTCGTTGGGAGACAACTCAGGATTACTTTAGCCCTATCTACCTTCTTGAATACTACTTGGCAATACTGAAGTTGCCTTGAAAAGTAGTATTAATTTGATAGCTTCAACGACAACCTATCACACCCTTTTTGACTTAGAAACTAGCTTGGAATCATAGTTTTGATGAATAAGAGAGTTGAAGATGAATTTAATGGTTTTGTGCTAGATTTCCTTGTTTTCAACAAGAATTGAGATGATTTGGAAGAAAAGTTGAAGTAGTAAGGACTTGGAACTCAGGAAGAACTGGAAAAGCATCATAAAGGAGGATCGGAGCAGCGTTGAGCGCCACTTTAGGGGCCCTCAACGCCAGAGTACGTTGCCTCACGCTTGGCTGCCCTTTTCTGGAGCGCTCAGCACAGGATACCCCTGGCTCGCGCCTGGGCGCCCTTTTCAGGGGCGCTGAGCACAACTTCCTCGAGTCGCACCACGTCTGCTTGTCTTCTGAGCTGACCCTAAGCACCAGTTCTGACCCGCACACTGCCTGGGCACCCTAAGTGGGGCGCTGAGCGCTAGTCTCGTGGGCTTGGACCCGTTTTCTGTTATTTTTATGTTTTATTTAAGGACTCGGATGTCCTAGGGTTCATATCTTTGGACAGAATAGGCACAAAAACACTCTCTTTGCTCCCTCGAAGGCGCATTTAGATGCGAAAACTCCTATCTTCAATATCTAGGGTTTTATCGTTTATTCTTTTTCCATTGTTCATCTAGTTTCATCATGTCAATGGTGAACTAAACTCTATTTGTTGTTGAGGAATGATGTAACCTTTGTAAACTCTCAAGTATTGATTTGATTCTTGATTATATATGCTTCTTTTATTAATTGTTAGAGTAATTCTTCTTCACGTAATGCTTGCTTTGTTTAACTCATTCTTTAGCATGATTTATGATTTGCATGAGTACCGAAAGGTATCTTACAATTCATGTTCTGGAGAATTATTCCTAGAAGTAGTGTTGCTCAGGAATGGGGGTATGAGTTCTAGTTGTCTTAAGCTTCTGATCTTCAGAATTAATTATTAGAAATGGTAGGAATTGTATGAACTAATAATTAAGGATAGGCTTTCTTCGCCGAGGAATCGGGTTTTAAGTATTTTAGATAGTGACATTGACATTAATGAAGAAGTAGAATTCATATATACATGAGAGTAAACTAGGTGAAATCTAACTCCAACAACATATTCATCCCATAATATCAAATCTGTTCATCTTTGCACTTTTGTCCAATTGATCAAATTGTATTCATATTTACTTTTCAGTATTTGCATTCTAAACCCAAAAGAGATTGTTTTCAAGTCTTATTTAATCAAGAAATCACATAAATGTTTAGGCCATGAGTCTCTAGGGAAATGATACTTGGTCTTTCCATGTTTATTACTTGATATGATTCGGTACACTTGTCGGAGTCTTACCAAGTTTTTGGCGCCGCTGCTGGGAACTCGTGGTTTAACTATTCTATTTGTGTGATTATTGATTAGGTTTGACTTGATTTTTTTATTATTTTGTTTTATTTTGTTCTAATAGTGTTTTCTAGGGTTTTATTTTCTTGTGTATTGTCACAGGGTAAGGAAGAAGAAGAAAAAGATGGCAAAGGAAAGATGGTTCATCATGATTCGGTGGATAAACAACTCAAACTTGGCGCACCAGTGAGATTCAAGGGCATAGTGTGGGTTGTTAAAGAGCTTAAAGATAATGGAGTCATAGAGATTGAAGCTCCATACTGAAGGAGAGTAAAAAAGGTAACCAAGAAGATGTTGATGAGTTAGAGAGAGTGGAAAAAGAAGAACATCAACATGAAAGAAGTGACTTGAGCTTTATTGGGTCAAGCTAGTGACGTTAAAGAAGCGCTTGCTGGGAGGCAGCCCAGTGATTTGAAAATTTTAATTTTTGTTATTTGGTGATGTAATTTTAAACTTTTGTTATTTTATTTTGTTTTGGTTGTGAGCCTGCTATGGCACATCATCTACTAATGGATGATAGGTGATTGAGTATCTACTGAAGGATATTATGCTACTAGACACTTACTGATAGAAGTAGCTTTAATCTTCAAGAATTGAGCGGCTCCTTGGTCCAGAAGTGGCAGCGGAATTGAATAGATTGTTGAGTGACGAAGGCGCATGGAAGGTGTTTGTGGAAATGTTTCATGGTTTTTGGATGTGTGTGTGTGGATTCTCTAACTCAAGAGGCCTTTCAAGAGGGAAGGAAGCTAGAGGATCAGTGTGCTAAAGTGGCACAATACAATGAACTCGAAGAAGTAGTGGTTGGATACAATTCAGCAGCATTTCACTATATCAATTCAAGTTATCTTTACAAGAAGAATAACCTCTCTTTTATAGAGTAAGAGAAGTGTGCCTAGCAAGCTACTGATACATTCAAATGTGCATGAAGCCATCAGCTAGGTGTGTTTCACGTGGGAAGTATTCAAAATGTGCTTCAAAGGAAAGAAGATGCACGACTTGGTTGTGTTTCACGTGGGAAATATTTAAAATGTGCTTCAAAGGGAAAAAGCTGCACGGCTTAGCTGAAAAATGCATTCTTCTTTCCTCCTTTGTTCTCCCTTGCTTGGCGAGCTTCCTAGGATGTGTAGGCAGACTTTCCAGCCTTTATTGGTGACCTACAAAAATAGTGTAAATGTATTAAAGAGAATCTATCTAAGACTTAGAAAGAAAAGATCCTTTTGTTTATTCAACTTCCCTTTCTTAGTCTTAAGTTGATACTTCTTTGGATGGAAAGTCCCTAAAGGGGTTGCCATCATTCCCTCCCTCTTGAAAAACGATTTGTCCTCAAATCAGGAAGAAAGAAAGAAGCACAACTTTGGTTTTTATTTTCCACCTGGGTCAAAAATATATCTACAAAAAATAGCAACAATTAGTATGAATAAAAGGATGTATGCAAAGATAAGAAGATAAAATGAAGACCTTTTGATAAAAAATTTATTAGAAGAAGTCTTGGCCTTTAATTTATTTTTGGTTTCACTGTGTTTGGAACATTCCCCATGTTGAAATGTAGAAACAAAGTGATGTTTTTTAGAAGAAGATTTAAGGTATGTACCTAGGAATGAAGAAGTTAACAACGTGCATACCTTTGTCTCCAGAATGAGAGGGATCTGGAGACTGTGTAGGTATGGGACTATACAGTTGAAAGATAGCTTAAAGGAATTGATTTGGCTACTCATATCACCAAAATGCATTTACTTTTCGGTAGCCTGACTCATAAGAACTCCATGGTTAAGCGTGCTTAGCCTGGAGTAATTCTGGGATGGGTGACCTTCTGGGAAGTTTTCCCAGAAAGTGTGCGAGTGAGGACAAAGCACACTGGAAAGCCTGGTGGTGATCTGTGGGGGCAGTCAACGATCCCTGTGAGTTGCCGGGGCGTTACACTCTTGGTGGAAGCTTGTCCATGATCTCCCTTGCATAGTAAGCTCGAACATGTCGTCGATGCAAGGTGGCTTTGAGCTCATTCCAATACTATATGGTGTGGTCGCCATGGATCTTTTAATCTCTAATTATTGAGGTCCACCAATAGAGGGCTGCACCTTGAAAGGTCAAGGTGGCTAGGGTCAATTGATGTTCTCTATGATTGTGGTGTCTCCTAGGTGGACGCTGATAGTGATCATAAGGATGAATACTATGTTGATCACTATGGTGGGAAGGTTCACCATGAACATGGTTTGGCCTATGGGAATGGTCATGATGGTTTTGACCTCTCTGATTGAGAGTGAGGTTAGTAACCTTAGCTCGTGGAACTCAGCTCGAGTTCGATTAAGCTCAACTTCAGTCCTGTTAAGTTGAGCTTGAGTTCTACTAAGTTCCTCTCTCAATTGTATATTTTCCTGATCATTATGAATTGTACCTTGAACACTATAGTGACTCATACTTGTGAAATAGAGAAAAGGTTTTCACAAGAGTTTGAAAGGCTTGTGATAACAGTTGAAAAACTATTATTTTTATACTTAATATTGACATAAAAAACAACCTTTATGACTTAGAAACTAGCTTGGAATCATGTTTTTTTCTTATGTTTTGGAAATAAAAGAGTTCGATGGGTTTTATGCTTAGTTTTCCTTGTTTTGCAGGAAATGAGATGAATTAGATGAAAGAATTTGAAGTAGTAAGGAGCTGGACTCAAGAAAGGTAGTGAAAGTGCTTAAATGAAGAGTCGCAGTCACCGCTGAGCGCAATTCTACCGCTGAGCGACATTCTGAAGTCCCGCAATCACCATTGAGGGCCAAAACTGTAGCTGAGCGTCAATTCTGAAGACTCGCACTTATAGCTGAGCGGAAAAAGTGCCGCTGAGCGCTATTAATTTGGGCTTGGGCCTATTTTCTATAATCTTTAGGAAACTATATAAGGTTTTAGCCGAATTAGGGTTAGTATCTTTCGACAGAAAGAGTCGAAATCACACTTTCTTCACCCCTTGGAGGAGGATTTTGGATGCTCAAGCTCTATTCTTCATTTTCAAGGGTTCTATCTTTCATTCTTTCATTATTTTTCATCTAGTTTCACCATGTCTATGGTGAACTAAACCTTCATTTTTTTTGGGGAACCGATGTAATCCTTTGAAACTCTCATGTATTGAATTGGTTTTATATTCTATATGCTTTCTTTCATTAATTGTTAGGGTTTTTCTTCTATACTCTATGCATGCTTTGTTTAACTTATTCAATTGCATGATCATTGATGTTATTTGTATGGACACATATAAGTACATCTAGAACTCAGGAAATTCTCCCAAGAACAATATTACCTAGACATAGGGATAGGAAGATTGGTTGCCTTTAAGCTTCTGTGCGAATGTAATGCATGAATAATTGCTAGGGAGACAAGACATTGTAAACTAGTGATTAGGAGTAGGCTTTCTTCACCGAGACATCGGGTTTAAGGTAAATTAGAAAGTGGCATTAACATTAATGAAGAAAGATGAATTCTTGAATACATAAGGGTGGATAGGATGAATCGGAAACCCCAACAACATCATCATTCCATATTTTACATCAATCACTTTTGCTTCTTTCAATCCAATTGATCAATACATGCATTCATATTTACTTTTCAGTATTTGCACCTAAACCTAAAAGCTTTTGTTTTCAAGTCTTATTTAATCAAGAATCACATAATTGTTTAGGCCGTAAGTCCTTTGGGAAACAATACCTTGTCTTACCATTTTATTATTACTTGATATGATTCGGTACACTTGCCGAGTGTTAACAAGTTTTTGGCGTTGTTGCCGGGGACTCGTGGTTTAACTATTCTATTTGTGTGATTATTGATTAGCTTTGACTTGATATTTTTTATCTTTTTATCTTTTTTGTTTATCTTTTTATATTTTTGTTTTTCTATCTTTTTGTTTTTATCTTGTTTTTCTTGTTATCTTTTTAGTTTTTCTTTTCTATCTTTTTGTGCGAACAATTTTTTCTAGGGTCTTGTTTTCTTGTGTATGCAGGATACAATTCGAACTAGGAGCAAGAAAATTTCGGAACCTCTTCCTGAAGGATTGGACGAAAGTAGAAGGAGGAGGAGAGTTTGAACATCTACAGAATTATTCCCTCCTCGGGAAACACTTCTACAACCCTCACCACAAAGGTCTAACCAGAGTACTAAAGAGATGGCCGAAGAGAACAATGTTAGACTTACTCTGGCCGATTATACCACAGTTGTTGGCCCTCATCACTTTAATAGCATTGCTAGGCCGAGGGTCAATGCTGCAAACATGGAGGTGAAATTGGCGTTGATACAATTGGTAAAGAGAAACCAATTTAATGGACTGTCACATGAAAGTCCATATGAGCATCTAACCACATTCAACGAGATTTGTAACACTGTAAAGATCAATGGTGTGCCGGATGATGCAATAAAGCTAAGCTTGTTTCCTTTCTCATTGGGAGGCAATGCAAAGCTATGGTTGAATTCTTTTCTGGAGGGTAGCTTTGTTGAATGGGAAGTCGTGGTTTCAAAGTTTCTTAAAAAGTACTTCCCACAGTCCAAAATCAACAAAGGGAAGCAAGAGATTTCTTCTTTTAGACAAGGCATGGAGGAAACGTTAGGTCAAGCATGGGGTAGGTACAAGAGCTTGTTGAGAAAGACGCCTACTCATGGCTTTGACGAAGCAACAGTAGTCCTTCTTTTCCTTGGAGGTCTTGGTTCACAAACCAAGTTGATTAGGTAATATTAAATGCAAGACTCTAGAAGAAGCCACTGAATTGATTGACAACATGGCTACTAATGATAATGAGATGCATAATGAGAGAGGAGCTCCAATGCAACAGAAAGGGGTTTACAATTGCAATCTCAGGATGCCTTGCTGGCTCAAAATAAAATCATTACTCAACAGTTGGAAGAAGTGACAAAGAAGCTTTCTTTATTACCACAAGAGATACATAATATTTCTATGGTTCAAAAGCAGGAGAAACAGTGGCATCAACAACCTACTCCAATTGAGAAGACTACAAAGCTTCAGGAGACTTTCCAACAATGCATGAAAATGAGCGTTTCTTATTGCAGGAATGTAGAGGTAGCATTTAACAGCATGAAGATGCATATTGGACAATTGGTCAACAAGATGCAGGGTTGTGAGAAGAATGCAAAAGGTAATTTGAGAGAAGAGTGTAAAATCATTGTTACAAGAAGTGGTAAAGTGTTAGAGGAAAGAAAAATAAAGAGAAAAGAGAGAGAAAATGAGAGTGGGAAAGAAACACTTGAGTGGAAAGAGAGGGTTGAGAAAGAAAAAAAGAGAGAAGAGATAGATGAGAGAAAAAAAGAAAAAGAGAAAGAAAAGGTAGATGAGAGAAAAAAAGAAAGAGATTTTGAAAAGCCACTTCCTTATCCAAAGACTTATTCAAGGAAGGAGAAAGAAAAACAGTTGGAGCGGTTCATGGAGATGTTCAAAAAACTGGAGATTATCATACCTTTCTCTGAAGCAGTGCCACAGATGCCATCATATGCAAAATTTTTGAAGGAACTCCTTACAAAGAAAAGAAACTACATTGAGAAGGAGACTATTGAAGTACAAGGTAACTGCAGTGCAATCATACAACAATTACCTCCTATGTTTAAAGATCCAGGGAGCTTCACTATTCCATGCACCATAGGAGAGTTGGAAGTTGGAAGGGCGTTGATTGATTTGGGAGCTAGCATTAATTTAATGTTGCTTTCTATGTTCAAAAGAATTGAGGGTTTGGAACTCAAACCTACTAGAATGGAACTTCAATTGGCAGACATGTCTCTTAAATATCCGTATGGGATAGTTGAAGATGTGCTGGTAAAGGTTGACAAATGTGTATTCCCAGTGGATTTTGTTATAATGGAGATGGAGGATAATGGAGATGTGCCTCTCATTCTTGGGAGACCATTTATGAAGACTGATAGAGTTTTAATTGATGTGGAGAATGGTAAGCTTAAAGTAAGAGTTCAAGATGAAGAAGTGTATTTTGATGTATTCAAAGCCATGACACATCCTAAAGACGATAACGCATGTTTTCAACTTGATATACTTGATGAAGTTTGTATGGTACAAGAAAGGATGGTACGTTATTCTTCTCCATTAAAGAAAACTCTTATTGATGCTTGTGAAGACTTGAATGGAGAAGAAGAAAAATTAATTGATAAATGTATGATGGATTTGGAGACATTGAAGGAGATTCCAGTAGAGGATGCTAAGTTTGAGACGATTGATACCAAAGAAGAAGTCAAAGAAAAGAAGTTAGAATTAAAGATGTTACCATCACATTTGAAGTATGTTTTCTTAGAAGAAGATGGAACAAAGCCAGTCATCATTAGTAATTCTTTGATTCTTGAAGAAGAAGAAAAGTTGGTAGAAATATTGAAAGCCAACAAAGAAGCTATTGGGTGGTCAATCTCAGATCTCAAAGGTATAAGTCAAACTTATTGCATGCACAAAATCTTTATGCAGGATGACTATAGGCCGAGTGCTCAACCATAGATAAAGCTAAATCCAATAATGAAGGAGGTGGTTAGAAAAGAAGTATTGAAGCTCCTAGAAGCTGACATTATTTATCCAATCTCTGACAGTGAATGGGTGAGTCCAGTACAAGTAGTTCCAAAGAAAGGTGGGATGACAGAAATTTTATAATGAGAAGAATGAGCTTATTCCTACTCGGACTGTTACTGGATGGCGAATGTACACTGATTACAGGAAGTTAAATAAAGCCACTAGGAAGGATCATTTTCCTCTTCCTTTCATGGATCAGATGCTGGAGAGATTGGCAGGTTAGGCTTTTTATTGCTTTCTGGATGGATACTCTGGATACAATCAAATTGTGGTAGATCCAATAGACAAAGAGAAGACGACATTCACATGTCCTTTTGGTGTCTTTGCCTACAGAAAGATGTCATTTGGGTTATGTAATGCTCCAGCCACGTTTCAAATGTGTATGCAGGCAATTTTTGCAGATCTCATAGAGAAGTGTATTGAAGTCTTCATGGATGATTTTTCGGTGTTTAGAGATTCTTTCCAGAGGTGTTTGGCGAATCTGGATATTGTCCTCAAGAGATGTGTTCAAACGAATCTTGTGCTTAACTGGGAGAAATGTCATTTCATGGTAACAGAAGGAATTGTGTTGGGTCACAAGATTTCTTCTAAGGGGATTGAAGTGGATAAAGTCAAAGTAGAGGTCATTGAGAAACTTCCTCCACCAACAAATGTGAAGGGAATCAGAAGTTTTTAAGGCCATGCTGGATTTTATAGAAGATTCATTAAAGACTTCTCGAAAATTTCTAAGTCATTAAGTAATTTGCTTGTTAAAGATGTACCCTTTGTGATGGATGAAGAATGTTTGAAAGCCTTTGACATCTTGAAAAGCAAATTGGTGTCGGCTCTAGTGATTATAGCTCCAGATTGGAATCAAAATTTTGAACTAATGTGTGATGCTAGTGATTATGCAATAGGAGTCGTGCTTGGTCAGAGAAAAGAGAAGGTATTTCACAAAATCTATTATGCTAGCAAAGTTTTGAATGATGCCCAGTTGAATTATGCTACTACTGAGAAGGAGTTCCTGGCCATAGTTTATGCTTTGGAGAAATTTAGACCTTATCTCATTGGGTCTAAGGTGATTATCTACACAGATCATGCAACTATAAAATATTTGTTGACAAAGCCAAATTATAAGCCACGTCTGATTAGATGGGTGCTTCTATTGCAAGAATTTGATGTGGAAATCCGTGATAAGAAGGGGAGTGAGAATTTGATTGCTGATCATTTATCTCGGTTGGTTAACATTGAGGTTACTAGCAAGGAAGCAGAAATCTGGGAATCTTTTTCAGATAAAACACTCATGTACATTCAACAAAGGTCGTGGTTTGCTGATATGGCCAATTTTAAAGCTGTAGGAGTAATTCTAGAAGATCTTAATTGGCAACAAAGAAAGAAATTTTTGCATGATGCCAAGAAATTTATCTGGGATGATCCTTATTTGTTCAAAATTGGAGTAGATAATCTTCTGAGACGGTGTGTGACAAATGAAAAAGCAGAAGGAATTCTCTGGCACTGTCATGCCTCACCTTATGGAGGACATTTCAATGGAGAAAGAACAGCAACAAAAGTTCTCCAGTCAGGATTTTAATTGCCTACCTTGTTTAAAGATGCTCATAACCATGCCAAGAATTGTGATAAGTGTCAAAGAACTGGGACTATTTCAAGATGTCATGAGATGCCATTACAAGGCATTCTAGAGGTTGAAGTCTTTGATTGTTGGGGTATTGATTTTGTAGGACCCTTTCCACCATATTTCCACAATGAATATATATTGGTGGCGGTGGACTATGTGAGTAAATGGGTGAAAGCATTGGCGTGTCCCAAGAATGATGTCAGCACTGTGATTAAATTTCTAAAAAGGCAGATCTTCTCACGTTTTGGAACTCCAAGAGTACTTATTAGTGATGGAGGATCTCATTTCTGTAATTATCAACTGGGAAAAGTACTCAAACATTATGGTGTGAGACATAAGGTAGCTGCACCTTATCATCCACAGACCAATAGACAAGTTGAGGTGTCTAACAGAGAGATCAAGAGGATCTTGGAGAAAATAGTTGTTGCATCAAGAAAGGACTGGTCACAGAAACTAAATGATGCTCTCTGGGCATACAGGACTGCAATGAAGACATATATGGGTTTATCACCTTATTAGCTAGTCTATGAGAAAGCATGCCATTTGCTAGTGGAGATGGAGCATAAAGCTTAGTGGGCTCTTAAATTTTTGAATTTTGATCCTTCTGAAACTCAACACAAGCGCAGAAGGCAAATGCTGGAGCTTGAAGAGTTGTGGTTGCATGCATATGATTCATCCAGGAATTACAAAGAAAAGGTAAAATTCTATCATGACAGGAAGTTGATAAAAAAAAGTCTTTAATCCAGGGCAACAGGTGTTATTCTTCAATTCACGATTGAAGCTTTTTCCTGGAAAGTTGAAGTTAAAATGGTCAGGACCATCCATAGTGAAAAGTGTGCGTCCACATGGAGCAATTGAATTGGTTGATCCAGCTGCTAGTGATCCATAGAGAAGTTGGGTAGTGAATGGTCAACGTCTCAAGCATTATCTGGGAGGAGAAGTGGAGCGTTTGTCCACAGTGATGAAGTTGGTTGATCCTTGAGCTTATTAGGTCAGGCTCGTGACGTTAAACAAGCGCTTACTGGGAGGCATCCCAGTGTTCTAAACTCTTTTACTTATTTGCTTCTGTTTTTAGAATAGGTTGTGATGTACTCAGTGTGAAACTTTATCTGCTATGATGATTTGCTTGTGATTTATGCATGATGAGTATTGCTTGATGATGCTTAGATATTGATTAATGTTGAGATTGTGCACTATATGCTGATATACAGGTGGTTGTTCACAAGTTATGTGAACAGATGCATGATGTTGTGATTGTGATTATGATGTTAAGCAGGATGTGTATGTGGAATGATTGGATGAGCTTATGTGTGAGGTTTTGAAATCCAGAGTTTTTGTGATTGAGTGCTATTGCATTGAAAACATGAGTGACTTTAACCAGATTTCTATGATTGAATCACTTGCTTGTATGTATCATATGATCAAGGTCATTTGTTGGTAACCCTTTATTAGCCAAATGCATGATTTTAGCCCAATAAAAGAGAGCATAATGTATTATATCCTTTGAACCCTTAGCCTTGAACAAGATAGAAAACCCTTTTTGAAAAGTTGTACCTTGAGTTAAGTTGAAGATATCTTGTGGTATTGATAAATGTTCAAATTTGGGGTTGTTGGGAGGTCTAAAAAGGGAATAAGAAAAGCATTGAGCTAAGCATGTGAAAAGCAAAATAAAAAGGAAAGAAAAGAAAGAAAAAGAAAGGCTCAATGCAAAAGAAAGTTGGGAAGAAGGAAGAATGGTTGTGTTTAGATGATTCACTTAACTCAAGGATTTGTGTGTTTGAGTGAAACACTTTATCTGGTGAGGAAAGATTCCATGAGCACATGATTACATCTATGCTTAGTTAACTGATCATTCATGAGAATAACATTTGTTGGATACTGTGTGATTATGTGAACACCAAAGCATGTGTGCATCTTGACTAAATTCTTTGTGATGAGCTGATTTGAGTAATTACTTGTCTTGAAAGAAAGAGTTTTGAATGTGGTGAACCATTGTATGGATTGGTGGAAGACTGAGTTACATCTTGTTTGCTTGAGCACAAGCAAAGTTCAAAGTTTGGGGTTGTGATAACAGTTGAAAAACTGTTATTTTTATACTTAATTTTGACATCAAAAACAACCTTTATGACTTAGAAACTAGCTTGGAATCATGTTTTTTGCTTATGTTTTGGAAAGAAGAGAGTTGGATGGGTTTTATGCTTCGTTTTCCTTGTTTTGCAGGAAATGAGATGAATTAAATGAAAGAACTTGAAGTAGTAAGGAGATGGATTCAAGAAAGGAAGTGAAAGTGCTTAAAAGAAGAGTCGTAGTCATCGCTAAGCGCAATTCTACCACTGAGCAGCATTTTAAAGTCCCGCAGTCACCGTTGAGGGCCAAAACTACAGCTGAGCGTCAATTCTGAAGACTCGCACTTACCGCTAAGCGGCAAAAGTGCTGCTGAGCGCCATTAATTTGGGCTTGGGCCTATTTTCTGTAATCTTTAGGAAACTATATAAGGTTTTAGCCGAATTAGGGTTAGTATCCTTGGACAGAAAGAGCTGAAATCACACTTTCTTCACCCCTTGAAGGAGGATTTTGGATGCTCAAGCTCTATTCTTCAACTTCTAGGGTTCTATCTTTCATTCTTTCAATGTTTTTCATCTAGTTTCACCATGTCTATGGTGAACTAAACCTTCATTGTTGTTGGGGAACCGATGTAATCCTTTGAAACTCTCATGTATTGAATTGGTTCTATATTCTATATGTTTTCTTTCAGTAACTGTTAGGGTGTTTCTTCTATACTCTATGCATGCTTTGTTTAACTTATTCAATTGCATGATCATTGATGTTATTTGTATGGACACATATAAGTACATCTAGAACTGAGGAAATTCTTCCAAGAGCAATATTACCTAGACATAGGGATAGGAGGATTGGTTGCCTTTAAGCTTCTGTGCGAATGTAATGCATGAATAATAAGGGAGACAAGACATTGTAAACTAGTGATTAGGAGTAGGCTTTCTTCATCGAGACATCGGGTTTAAGGTAAATTAGAATACTTGGTCTTACCATTTTATTATTACTTGATACGATTCGGTACACTTGTCGAGTGTTAACAAGTTTTTGGCGCCGTTGCTGGGGACTCGTGGTTTAACTATTCTATTTGTGTGATTATTGATTAGCTTTGACTTGATTTTTTTTATGTTTTTATCTTTTTTGTTTATCTTTTTATCTTTTTGTTCTTCAATCTTTTTGTTTTATCTTTCTATCGTTTTGTTTTTATCTTTTTTTTCTTGTTATCTTTTTAGTTTATCTGTTCTATCTTTTTGTGCTAACAATTGTTTCTAGGGTCTTGTTTTCTTGTGTATTGATGGACAAATTTGTAAGCACCAAAATATGATGTCACAAACTTGTTTCACAATCGGCAAGTATGACCGAATCGTTCAAGTAATAAACTTGGTAAGACCAAGTATCGTTCTTCCCAAAGGACTCACGGCCTAGTTTAGTTATGTGATTTGTTGATTAGCTAAGACTTAAGAACACAATAATTGAAGTTTAATATGCAAGGACGAAAATTAAACATGTATGCATGAATTGATCAATGGCAAAGACAAAAGATAAACACTTTCAAGGAGATATATGAATAAATATGTTGTTGGGGGTCAATTTCATCTCATCCACTCTCATATATTTTAGGAATTCAACATTCAAATCATCATTGTTAATGCCACTCTCTAAAGTACCATTCTAGATGGCTTCTCCCTAATCAAATAGTTCATACAATTCCTAGCATTCCTAATGATTAGTTCATTACCGCAGGAGCTTAAAGGCAACCAATATAATATTGTCAGTATAATATTGGGAGAAATTCCCCGGATCTAGACTTCCCCGTACGTGCCCGTATCGACAAAACCAATAATCATGCATTAGAATGAGTTAAACAATGCAAGCATTGAGCAAAGAGGAAAAACCCTAACTAATGATGAAAGAAAGCATATGTCTCAATTCAAAGATGTACTCAACAAATCCATATATGAGAGCTTCAAGAGATTACATTGATTCCCCAACAAACATACAAGGTTTAGTTCACCATATTCATGGTGAACCTAGATGAATCACAATGAAAGAATGAAAGAATAAACCCAATAAAGGTGAAGAGGTAGCCTGAGCATCCAAGATCCTCCTTCAAAGGGGTGGAAGAGAGAGTGTTTGCCTCGTTTCTGCCAAAGATACCTAACTATAGGACGTGCAAGCCCTTATATACTAATCTAGAGTTACAAAAGATCATAAAAGCCCAAGCCCAAAAAGTGCCGCTCAGCGCCATTTACCGCTCAGCGGTGGTTGCGTGACTCGTTTCTTCCCCTCAGCGGCCATTTTGCCCCTCAGCGTGACTCCCGCAACCTCCTGAGTGCCGCTCAGCGGTAAAATGCCGCTGAGCGGTGCCTTCGACTTCTCTTTTTGCACTCTTTCTTGTCTTTTCTAATGTCATCTCTCTCATTCTTCACTCTTTTCACTAAATTCACCTCAAAACCTGCACAAAAACACTCAAATCAAGCATAAACCTGTCCAGCTCTCTTATTTATGAAAATATAGATAAAATGCATGATTTCAAGCTAGTTTCTAAGTCTAAAGGTTGCTTTTAGTATCAATTTTAAGCATGAAAATAACAGTTTTTCAACTGTCATCACAACCCCAAACTTAGAACTTTGCTTGTCCTCAAGCAAACAAAATGTAACTCCATCTCCAACCAATTCATATGATGGTTCACTCATTCAAAAATCCTCTTTTTCAAGATAAGTAATAACTTCACTCAAACTTATGACCAAGAGTTCAATCAAGATGCGCACATGCTTTAGTGTTTCACAAAATCATTTAGATTCCAACAAATGCTATTTTTCATGAATGATCAATCAATTAAGCATGGATATTCATGTGCTCATGGAATATTTCCTCACCAGGTAAAGTGTTTCACTCAACACACAAGTGTATAAGAGGTAAAGTGTTTCACTCATTCACTCCACTATCACAATGTCACATGAATCAACTTTGCCTTTCGTTTTACCACAATCAAAAACATTCACAAGCATGCATCATCACAAGGACTTTTCAATGGCTTATAATGTGGCTGGGCTAACAAGAAAATTGGTTTTTCTGGATCACAAAATCCTTGAGTTAAGAGAATCATAACAACACAATTATCTTATTCATTCCCAACTTTCTTTTGCCTTTACATTTGCATTTGCATTGAGCTTTGCTTCTTTTTCTTTTCTTTTCTTTTTCTTTGCATATTCTTACTTTTTAGCTCTTGGCTCAATGCTTTTCCTTTTTCATGTTTTCCCAACAACCCCAAACTTGAACATTTAACAATACCACATAAGATTTTCTACTTAACTCAAGGTAAAGATTTCCAATCAAGGGTGTTCAGTGTATGTTTAAGGCTAAGGGTTCAAAGGATAGAACACAAAGTGTTCTCTTTTAGTGGGCTTACTTTATGTATTTGGCCAATAAAAAGGGTTTCAACAACTCGGCCTTTGATCATGTGATGCAAAACAAGCAATTGATTCAATCATAGAAAACCTGGGCAAAGTCATTCATGCTTTCAAAGTAATAGCATTCAACCATAACAACTCTGAAGCTCAAAACCTCACATATAAGCTCATTCCTATTTGACATACACATCCTGCTTAATTTCACAATCACAATCATGATATCATGCATTTGTTCACAAAGCTTGTGAATCACCTGTATAAGCATTTAATGTGCACCTCATCTCAACATCAATCAATCAATAAGCATAATCAAGCATTACTTATCACATAATCACAGTTAATAGCAAACCATCATAATAAACCAGGTGTTCAATAGAGTACATCAAACCCTAATCTAAAAACAAAAACAAATAAGTTCAGAAAACTTAAACCACAAAAGCATAATCATATGATAGCATTCATCAGTAAATGCTATCTCAGCTCCTCATCAGTCCGAGCTGTCCTCTGTATCTTCCTCTTCCTCTTCATCATCATTTTCATCAAATGCATCCTCCTCCTCAGCTTCATCTTCTTCCATGTCTCCTGCTGAAGCTTCAGCTGCTCCATGTACTGGTTCTTCTGGCCAAGCTACCACATTATGGAATTCATCCATAGTCCACCTGTGAGCTGGAGGTGTATCATACATCCCCACTATCATCTCAGCAGTGGCCACCTGCCCTCTGTGGATAGACTGCAACTGAGCACCTATAAGAGACATATACATGTCCCTCATCTGGAATGGTTCTGCTTCATGTGTATCAGCAGATGTCTGGCCCTGTGCTGGTCTTCTCTCTCTACGAGCCTGGCGTGGTGGAACTGGCTGGGCTGCCTCCTCACCTCCACAGTACTGTCTGTAATAGGCCTCATCTATAGCTTTTCTAGGCCTCTCAAATGGTGGAACAGAAGTGTCCACCCCAGCTAGCTTGCAAAGGTGAGTAATCAAAGAAGGATGTCCCAGTGGTGCTTTGTTGTTTGAGGTGTTTGCACACACACTAATCTCATCAGCTATCACCTGCCCAATATTAACATTCAAATTTCTGATAGCACAGTAGAGGAATAGTGCCCTGCTGAGAGTGATATCTGACACATGTGAGCATGGCTGAATGTTGGCATGAGAAAATGCCATCCAATACTTTGCAAGAGGAGTCAAGTCTGTCCTCCTAATGTTAATCACTGCTCCAGATCTATTCCTTTGAAAGTGTCCTCCAGGTAAGCACAACACTCTCTCAACATCCTCAAAGTCAGCACCTTCCTCCATGCTAAGAGCAAACTGGCATTGCTCACCAGCCCACACAGTATCCAGGAAGTTGTTGATGGAATCAGGATCATACCTGATAGCATGGCCTCTGACATAGCCCAAATAATTCTCAGCTGGATAATCACCAATCTTCTTTGCATTGGTGTAGAATTCCTTCACCACAGCTATGTTGGCTGGTGCTGGATAAGTGGCTAGCTTCCCCCAATCATTCCCTAACACTTGCTCTCCAAATTGAGGAGCAAAGTTAGGTATCATTCCAACCTTTCTCTCCATTAGAAGTCTCCTGTCCTGTACCACCCTAAAGTGCTTCTCATGTTTCCTAGAGAGGAACCTGCCATTATGTGGCTGCTCTGGTTCCTTTTCCTTCCTCTTGGTTGCCATGGTTTTCAATCTCTTTCCTGAAGAGGATGTCATTCCTGCATTCAAAACACAAACCAAAACCACGGAACATGATGTTAATCATTAGTAAACACAGAACATAACTCCTTTCGAAGCTAAACCACCGCTGAGGGCCAGAATTTCCCCTCAGCGCCACCAGTGCCTCATTCAAACAAGCAAAAAAAACAGAAAAAGCAAATCTGGCAGAGTGCCGCTCAGCGGTAAATGCCGCTCAGCGGTGATCTGCAGATTTTTGCAAATCTCTTTTTAGAACTGTCCTAACTCCACCCAAATGCAATTTTTTGTTTTCCAGTTCATAATCAAGCAATTTAATCGGTTCAAACATCAAATATATCATCAAATCATGCATAGAAATCAAAAGCCCTAAATATTCATGCTTTGACAATCACATTCAAATTCAAGAACCCTAGAATGAACAAAATGCATTTTACTTACTTGGGTGGAGATGCTAGATGATATGAGAATGCTTCCAAACTAGAATGCTCTCTTCCAACCCCAAACTTTGATGGCACACTAGTATAAAAGTGAGTGGAAGAGAAAATTTTTAAAGAGGGAAGAGTAGAAAGATATGGAAAACCTAGGAGAAGAGGTGTGGAAGTGTTTGTGCAGAGAAGAGCTTGAAAGAGTGTAAAAACGCGCAACTTAGGGTTTAAAAATACCCCAATGGGCTCGGGTTCCGCTAAGGGGAACTTAAGCCCATCTGCGTTAGTACCGCTCAGCGGCACTTTCGTGATGTGCCCTTCTCCTTCTTTTCTTGTCCTACGTGCCTTCCTAGCATACCCCTCATAGGTTCCCTGCAATTCAATGTTAAAAATGCTTATGCAAACCCTAACTAAAATAAACAAACAGAAAACAATCAATCAACTGGGTTGCCTCCCAGGTAGCGCTTGTTTAACGTCACGAGCCTGACCCAAAATCCACCAACACCCATCAGTAGGTGTTTCAACTTACCAGCACCCATCAGTAGGTGCAAAATTTTTTCACCAACACCCATCAGTAAGTGTTGCAAACTTAATATCCTGCAGTAGATACTTAACCACCTAGCATCCTTCAGTAGATGCTAAATCCAGCAAAATAATGTCCAGAATAATGTTCACAAATTACAAATTACAAAACTAAATCAAAAGTTTGTAAATCTACTGGGTTGCCTCCCAGCAAGCGCTTCTTTAACGTCACTAGCTTGACCCTGTTAAAGCTCACGTTCCATCTTCTTTATAGTTGATGTAGTCCTTCCACCAACCTTTCAACTGCTTCCTTTGGACTGTTTTGGATCCTCTAGAATATGGAGACTCTATCTCTATCATCTCCTTTTCGTTAAAGCCTTTTATAACCCACAACTTGTTCTTGAATCTTACTGGTGTGCCAAGTTGGAGCCTTCTTTTCTTCCAGTCCCTAGGAACTTCTTCTCCTTTTCCGGTCTCTTCTACCTTGGGTACCTGAAAAAACAAACAATGGTTATCCGAAATTTCATTCTTACCTCTAGTTATGGGTGCATCTCGAAATGCAGCTTTGTAACTAGCCTCTTCCTCCTTTGCTTGTTCTTCATCTTTGAAGACATCCACCACCACTCTCTCCTCTCTGTCTTGGAGAACCACTATACCTTCATTCACATCTATGATCGCCCTGGCCGTTTTCATAAACGGCCTTCCAAGTATGAAAGGTATTTTCTCGGTCTCCATCTTCATCACCACAAAGTCTGCCAAAAACTGAAGTTTGCCAACACAAACTACAATGTCTTCCGCAATCCCACATGGCTCCTTTGAAGATCCATCGGCCATCACTAAATTAACCTTTACAGGTTTTATTTTAACATTGCCAATGTGCTCCAAGAGAGAATAAGGCATCAAGTTAACACTTGAGCCCAAATCAAGGAGAGCCTTCTTTACCTTTTTCTTCCCTATAGTGCAAGGGATAGAAAAACTGTCTGGATCTGCTGCTTTTGGTGGGAATGATTCTTTCTTAACAGTTATACACTTTTCTTCCTTTTCCTCTCTACGTCTTCTTTTTGTAGAGGTTCCTTCATCTGATTTTGTGTAAACTGCTATTTTCTGTAAAATTTGTTCCCAAGGAGCTTCATTATCAACCATTCTGAATAAATCTGTGAAGTCCATTGGTTTCTCTTCATTTGATGGAAAAGGAAAAATTTCCTTTCTTTCTACTTCTCTTCTTTCTTCTTTTTCTTCCTCCTCTAACTCAACTATCTCTTCATTCACACTTTTGACCACTTTGCACTCTTCTCTGGGGTTAACCTCAGTATTAGCCCCAAAATTTCTAGTTGACCTTTCTTCCAATTGCTTCGTAATCTGACCCATCTGAATCTCCAAATTTTTTATAGCAGCTTCAGTGCTCTTTTGAGAAGATTCAGTTTTCTGTATAAATTGCTGAAGAGTTTCTTCCAACCTTGTTGATCTTTCATTAAGCATAGATAATTGTTGCCACATGGTTGGTTGCTGCTGCTGTTGCTTATTATATTGATTAGCCTGCCCAGTTTGTCCTTGTCCAATGCTTGGATGTGGTTTCCAACCCTGATTATAATTGCCTTGACGGTATGAAAACTGATTAGCCATGAAATTAACATCCTCCATGGCCTCCACTGGAAAAGCACACTGGCCATTGATGTGATCACCTCCACATAGTTCGCACAACTGGGTTTGTACCTGTGCAGCAGATTTTAACTCTTTAGGTAGTGAAGCAAGAGTTTTGGTCAGAGTTTCCAGCTGTTGAGTTAGAATCTTATTCTGTGCTAGCAGAGCATCATGGGTTTGTAATTGAAGAACCCCTTTCTGTTGCATAGGGGCGCCTCTTTCATTGTGAAGCTCATTATCACTTGTAGCCATATTTTCAATAATTTCAGTTGCTTCCTCTGGAGTCTTCCATTTGATATTGCCTCCAGCTGAGGCATCCAGCATCATCTTGGTTTGTGAACCAAGCCCTCCAAGGAACGTTAGGACTACTTCTTGATCCTCAAAGCCATGCGTGGGAGTTTTACGTAACAAGCTTTTATACCTGTCCCATGCATGTCCCAGTGATTCCTCCATGCCCTGCTTGAATGAAGATATCTCTTGCTTTCCTTTAGTCACTTTAGATTGTGGGAAGTATTTGTTTAGAAACTTTGTAACCACTGCTTCCCACTCTGTGAAACTTTCTTCTGGAAAAGAGTTCAACCAAAGCTTAGCGTTGCCCCCCAATGAGAAAGGGAACAAGCTAAGTTTGATAGCTTCGTCTGGCACCCCATTAATCTTGACCGTGTTGCAGATCTCATTAAAGGTTGTAAGGTGCTCATATGGGCTTTCGTGTGATAACCCATTAAATTGATTACTCTTCACCAGTTGAATTAATGCTGGTTTGACCTCCATGTTGGCTGCATTGACTCTAGGTCGAGCTATGTTGTTGAAGTGCTGAGGTCCAGCAAGATTAGTGTAATCTGCAAGAGTTCTTCTAGCATTATTATTGTTCTCCATACTCCCTGTGCTATGAACAGAACCTTGTGGTGATGATTGTAGGAGAGTTTCAGTAGAAGGGAAAAGTTCTCTGGACGTTCTGATTCTTCTCCTCCTTCTACTCTCGTCTAGGCCTTCAAGTAGTGGTTCTGTTGTTTTCTTACTTCTAGTTCGAATTGTTTCCTGCATGCACAAGAAAACAAAACCCTAGAAAAGATTTGTTAGCACAAAGATATAGAAGAAAAGATATATTCAGAAGATAAAAAGATAAAAGATTCAGAAGATAGAATCAAATAAGATAAAATAAAACCTAATATAAAAAATAAAATCTTACCTAATCTAAAAGATAAAATAAAATAAAATCTAACCTAACCTAAAAGATAAAAAGGTAAAATAAAATAAAATCTAATTTAATCTAAAAAGATAAAAAGATAAAATACAATAAAAACAAAAAAAAAATAAAAACAGAAATTCAAATTAAAGTCAAAGATAATCAATAATCACACAAATTAACCAGTTAAACCAGAGTCCCCGGCAACGGCGCCAAAAACTTGATGGACAAATTTGTAAGCACCAAAATATGATGTCACAAACTTGTTTCACAATCGGCAAGTATGACCGAATCGTTCAAGTAATAAACTTGGTAAGACCAAGTATCGTTCTTCCCAAAGGACTCATGGCCTAGTTTAGTTATGTGATTTGTTGATTAGCTAAGACTTAAGAACACAATAATTGAAGTTTAATATGCAAGGACGAAAATTAAACATGTATGCATGAATTGATCAATGGCAAAGACAAAAGATAAACACTTTCAAGGAGATATATGAATAAATATGTTGTTGGGGGTCAATTTCATCTCATCCACTCTCATATATTTTAGGAATTCAACATTCAAATCATCATTGTTAATGCCACTCTCTAAAGTACCATTCTAGATGGCTTCTCCCTAATCAAATAGTTCATACAATTCCTAGCATTCCTAATGATTAGTTCATTACCGCAGGAGCTTAAAGGCAACCAATATAATATTGTCAGTATAATATTGGGAGAAATTCCCCGGATCTAGACTTCCCCGTACGTGCCCGTATCGACAAAACCAATAATCATGCATTAGAATGAGTTAAACAATGCAAGCATTGAGCAAAGAGGAAAAACCCTAACTAATGATGAAAGAAAGCATATGTCTCAATTCAAAGATGTACTCAACAAATCCATATATGAGAGCTTCAAGAGATTACATTGATTCCCCAACAAACATACAAGGTTTAGTTCACCATATTCATGGTGAACCTAGATGAATCACAATGAAAGAATGAAAGAATAAACCCAATAAAGGTGAAGAGGTAGCCTGAGCATCCAAGATCCTCCTTCAAAGGGGTGGAAGAGAGAGTGTTTGCCTCGTTTCTGCCAAAGATACCTAACTATAGGACGTGCAAGCCCTTATATACTAATCTAGGGTTACAAAAGATCATAAAAGCCCAAGCCCAAAAAGTGCCGCTCAGCGCCATTTACCGCTCAGCGGTGGTTGCGTGACTCGTTTCTTCCCCTCAGCGGCCATTTTGCCCCTCAGCGTGACTCCCGCAACCTCCTGAGTGCCGCTCAGCGGTAAAATGCCGCTGAGCGGTGCCTTCGACTTCTCTTTTTGCACTCTTTCTTGTCTTTTCTAATGTCATCTCTCTCATTCTTCACTCTTTTCACTAAATTCACCTCAAAACCTGCACAAAAACACTCAAATCAAGCATAAACCTGTCTAGCTCTCTTATTTCTGAAAATATAGATAAAATGCATGATTTCAAGCTAGTTTCTAAGTCTAAAGGTTGCTTTTAGTATCAATTTTAAGCATGAAAATAACAGTTTTTCAACTGTCATCATGTATGCAGGATACAATTTGAACTAGGAGCAAGAAAATTTCGGAACCTCTTCCTGAAGGATTGGACGAAAGTAGAAGGAGGAGGAGAGTTCGAACATCTAGAGAATTATTCCCTCCTTTGGAAACACTTCTACAACCCTCACCACAAAGGTCTAACCAGAGTACTGAAAAGATGGCCGAAGAGAACAATGTTAGACATACTCTAACGGATTATACCACAGTTGTTGGCCCTCATCACTTTAATAGCATTGCTAGGCCGAGGGTCAATGCTGCAAACATGGAGGTGAAATCGACGTTGATACAATTGGTGAAGAGCAACCAATTTAATGGACTGTCACATGAAAGTCCATATGAGCATCTAACCACATTCAACGGGATTTGCAACACTGCAAAGATCACTACTGTGTCACTATGTGCTGGACCAAAAAGTTGACCAAAAGGTGGTGGGGCTGTTGAATGTGCAAGGCAAAGTGGCTCCTTGAGTTGCACACTTGTATCCCTTTTAACACCTCATTCACTTCCTAAGATGCTACCCCTTTGGAATAAGGAATCTGAGGTAGAGAAGCTGCACCAATAGGTCACACAACCATATACCAGAAACAAACAATTAGCACAAAAACTTGCACTGCACCATATTTTGGAGTGAAAAATTAGCTGGACAGCACAATGGGAAGCCAAATAAAGTTGAATTCTAATGATTTTTGGGCTAGAATAAAAGGTGGCACGTAAAAGGAACCTATGATAGGGTTTAGAACTGATCACACAAGCAATAAAAACACAAAAAACAATGAGTGAACCGTGTGCAATGAAAGTGTTTGATGAAAATTCAAAATTGTTTGATCAAATGCCACAAAGAGATGCAGTTTTGGTGTTTTCTGGTTTTTTTATTCTTCCAAACTGGATTGCAGGGTTATTTGCTTTTTATGATTGATTTATAGTTGTATAATCATTTAAAGGTATGTGGAAGTAGAATCCAAGCCCTTGCCAATCCAGAAATGCAAATCAAAATATTGACAAAGTCAAATCAAAATGTGGCTAGAAAATGGAAACAACAGTGGCCAAAATGAATGGTATTGTGTTTAAAGCTCAACTGAGACTTCCAGCAAGTGTAGATGATGAAATGGAATGTGTGCAATCACTTAGGCAGCAAAGAAAGCACCCACATCAGAAATTCACTGGTTCACTTCCCAAAATTTAACAAAATGTGACGGTTTCAAATGTGAAGTTGCAGAAAAGCTGGAAATTGACCAATTGAACAGTGCACACAAGTTTGAAATGGCCCATTATACTTTCACAAACGTACAAACAATATAGAAGCATACTTATTCTCAAAATCACCTTGTAAGTTGCCAAATATGTAGTAAAAATGGCCAAACAGCACCAGGAATTAAAAATATAACAAAGTCAATGTTGGATGGATCAACAAACATGTAAGAAAGGTCCTAAGCAACTAGATTATAGCTGCAAAATGTAAGCTAGAAGATATTAAATGGCCTAAAACACATCAAGTGAAAATAGCAGGTTGCAAAAGCTGAACTAACAGTAACACTGAATGGAAATCAGATTTTCATGAACTCAAACTGTGAATTTACAAATTTGTACTCATCATTAGTTAATATCATTCAAAACATGTTTAAAATCATCAAACATACTTGTGCCAAGCGTTAGAGTCATAAAATCTGGACAGACACAGTGCATAGAATATTAAACCAGAAAATGAAGTTTTCTGTAGAATTTGCAACTTGAAAACAATGTGCACTGCTTTTAACCCAAATGATCAAAGCTGAACTTGATGTCATTGCTTTATGTGATCAACATATAGTAAGCAAATGCACTGGACGCAATTAAAATTAAAAATCACTAGCTGAACAGATTCAACACAAATTACAAAAGTAAAAACTGCAACAAATTATTGCAAAGGACAGTGGATAAACTGGAAATGATGAACTAAGCTAGATTTGAACTCAAATAAAGAAATGCACCAATTAAAATGAACAAAAATCACTAAGGAAAGGTGAAAACACAATCACGGCAAGTACAAAGACGAAATAAGACAAAACTGAATTGAAAAATTGATGAAACAGTCAGCACATACGGACTGCACATGACAGAATTGAAGAACTAAGGCAAAAAGTGACTTAGCTCTTGTAGACAAGCGTGGACGTGCTGGATCTTGATTCCAAATGATAGAAGTGGCTCTAATCTTAAAGAATTGAGCGGCTCCTTGGTCTAGAAGTGGTAGCGGAATTGAATAGATGGTTGAGTGACGATGGTGCATGCAAGGTGTTTATGGAAATGTTTCACGATGTTTGGATGTGTGTGTGGATTCTCTAACTCAGGAGGCCTTCCAAGAGGGAAGGAAGCTAGAGGATGAGTGTGCTAAAGTGGCACAATGCAATGAACTCGAGAAGTAGTGGCTGGATACAATTCAGCAGCATTTCACTATATCAATTCAAGTTATCTTTACAAGAAGAATAACCTCTCTTTTATATAGTAAGAGAAGTGTGCCTAGCAAGCTACTGATACATTCAAACATGCATGAAGCTACCATCTAGGTGTGTTTCACGTGGGAAGTATTTAAAATGTGCTTCAAAGGAAAGAATATGCAAGGCTTGGCTGCATGGGAAATATTTAAAATGTGCTTCAAAGGGAAGAAGTTGCACGGCTTGGCTGAAAAATGCATTCTTCTTTTCCTCCTTTTTTCTTCCTTGTATGAGCTTCCTAGGATGTGTAGGCATACTTCCTAGCCTTTATTGGTGACCTACAAAAATAGTGTAAATGTATTAAAGAGAATTTATCTAAGACTTAGAAAGAAAAGATCCTTTTGTTTATTCAACTTCCCTTTCTTAGTCTTAAGTTGATACTTCTTTGGATGGGAAGTCCCTAAAGGGGTTGCCATCACTTACTGATGGGTGTTGGAAGAGTTATTGGCTTAGGCTCATGACGTTAAACAAGCGCTTGCTGGGAGGCAACCTAGTTTTCTAAACTCATACCTTTGTTTTGTGTTATAGTGTGCATTATATGTCTTGATTGTTGAATGTTTGAGGGGTGTACAGAGATTCAATGTTTTTAGTGAGTGTTGATGTGTGAGTTGGGTGAAAAATAAAGGGAATTTTGAAAATTTGGAGTTGAAGTCGAGGGACCTTAACTAGGAACACCCAGGACAAGCCAAGAAGAGAGGGGACTTAAGTCACGCACGCCGCTCAGCGCCCCTCATAAGGGCGTTGAGCGCGACTTTCTGCTATTAGGGTTTTTAATGGTTGGGCTCAACATAAGGTGCGGGCCACTTTATTCTTTTTACTCCTTAGGGTTCGCCCAAGCCCCCTTTCTCAGATTTCACCCTTTCTAAACTCTCCAAACACTCTCCCTAAGAACTTTCTTCACTTCCCCCTTCATTTTACCACCAAAAACCCTATTTCCCACTCACTTTGCATCATTCTTCCATCAAAGTTTGGGGTTTTTGCTTGTTGTGCTGCTAGGGTTTTGATTTCTCCAATCTCTTTGAGCATTCTTCACTAATCTTTGTATCCCCAACCAAGTAAGTTCAATCATTTTGTGATTTAAAGCATTTGAAAGTTTGATTCTTGATGAATATTGATGCCTATGCATGATTTGCTGGATTTGCTGATGTTTGAACCGATTAAATTTCAGTATTGATGGTTGGGACTTAGTAGGAAGTGCTTGGATAGTGTTAAAGCCAATAAGGGTCGTTTTTAGGGTTGCACTGATTGGCGTTGAGGGCCCTTCTGAGGGCGCTCAGCGTGATTCGGCATAAGTGATTTTTGTTGTTCCGGGTTGTTTGCGTGATCTTGGTTCAGTGCAGGTGATGCTGAGGGCCCGCTGTTTTGCCCTCAGTGCTGTTAAGAAGCAGTGTTCTAAGTTGTTTTAATTTCAAGTACTGGTGTTTGATGACATTTGTTGTTTTGTGAATCTGTTTGGTGCAGGAATGCCTTCTTCATCAGGAAAAAGGGTGAAAACCATGGGGCACAAGAGGAAGGAGAAAGAACCCATTTACTCCAACAAATTTTTCACTGTTGCACATGAAAAATATTTCCTAGTAGTGGACTGGAGAAGACTACTGATGGAGCGTAAGGTGGCAATCATACCATCTTTGGCTCCACAATTTGTAAGAGAGCTGGATAGGAGGAACTTGAAGAATGTGGCATCTTACCCTACTCTTGCCAACATTGTTGTGGTTAAAGAATTTTATACAAATGCAAGGGCAATGGGTGGAGAGCAAAGCGACGTACATGAGCTACGTAAGTGGTAAGAAAATATTCTTTGATGCTGACACAGTGAACAGCTTTCTAGGCACAAACTGGGATAGAGAGCAGTGCCAATTTGCACTTTCTGTGGAGGAAGGAGTTCATTTTGATGAAGTCGAGCGGGTTTTATGTGTCCCTGGTGGACACTTCCAGAGGATTAGGCAGGGGGCACCTATTCACCTTAGACGTTGCTATCTAAGAGCCCTGGCCAAATACTGGATGGCTTTTACACATGCTAACATCCAGTCCTGCTCCCATGTTTCTGACATTACTACCCACATGGCCATTTTCCTCTTCTATGTTCTAAGGGGATTAAACATCAACATTGGGCAACTAATAGCTGATGAAATCCATAACTGTGCTTGCTCTGCAAATAATAAGTCACCCCTCGGACATCCCTCTTTGATCACTCATCTATGCGAGATTGCAGGAGTTAATGTATCCACACCACCATTAGAGCGGCCTAGGAAGGAAATTGATGCCTCATACTACACTCAGTATTGTGCATTGGATGAGGCAGGATGTCTAGTGCCACCACTACAGCCTTCTAGGGCTCATGGGAGGGCACCACAGCCAGCCTAAGATCTAGCTCATGAGGTTGTCCCATTTCAGATGCAGGACATGTACATGTCCTTAATGGAGGAGAGGATGAATGCTTTATATAGGAGCGAACAAGAGCTGCTGAGGACACTGGCGTTCGTCTTTCCTGAGCGACAGTTTATATGTTAGGAGGACTTTGCAGCCCAGGTGGCATGGCCTGTGGCCCCGTCACAGATAGATGATGAAGTTGAAGCTTCAGCTATGGAAGAGGAAGCTGAAGATGAAGAGGATTCTCATGATTATGATTGAGGATTGTAGATAGCATCTACTGATGGATGTTATTTTGTCTCTAGAACACGATGTCTTTTACTATTTTTATTGATTGTTGAAATATATTTTGCTTATGTTATGTGATGTACCTGGCTTAGAACTTTATCTGTGATGCAATGCTTTGATGATGATGATGTTTGTGATGAGTGTTTCTTCATGATGTTGATTATATTGATAAATGTTGAGATGATGCATGATGTTGATATACAGGTGGTTGCTCATAATATTATGAAACAGATGCATGATAATTTGTGATTGTGTTACTAAGCAAGATGTTATCTAAATGTGGAACTTGAATTAGCCTGTGTGAGGATTGAACTCCAGAGTTTTTGTTTAATTATTGCTATCACTTTGAAAGCATGAATGACTTTGCTCAGGTTTCTATGATTGAATCACTTGCTTGCATGTGTCATATGATCAAGGTCATCTATTGTTATCCCTTTTTAGACAATGGATGATTTTAGCCCAATAAAAGAGAGCACAATGTGTTCTATCCTTTGAACCTTTAACCTTATACATTGAAAACCTTTCCGAAAATCTTTACCTTGAGTTAAGTTGAGAATATTTGTGTGTGGTATTGATAAAGGTTCAAGTTTGGGGTTGTTGGGAAATCTAAATCTGAAAAGGGAAAATGAAGAGAATGAGCATTGAGCTAAGTGTTGAACAAATGAAAAAGCAAAAGAAAAAGAAAAGAAAGAAAGAAAAAGAAAAGCTCAATGCAAGGAAAAGTTGGGAAGAAGTGAGAATGGTTGATTGAAAAGAGAGATTGTGTTTAAATGATGAAATTTTGAATGACTCTCTTAACTCAAGGATTTTGTGATCCGGAAAAACCAATTTTCTTCTTAGCCCAGCCACATTCAAGCTATAGAAAAGCCTTTGTGATGATATTTGCTTGTAAGTTTGATTGATTGTTGTTAAATGAATGGCAAAGTTGATTGATGTGACATTGTGATAGCAGAGTGAATGAGTCACCTCTATATACACTTGTGTGTTTGAGAGAAACACTTTTTCTTGGTGAGGAGTAGTTCCATGTATGCATGATTACATCTTTGCTTGGTTGATCATTTATGAGTTTAGCATCTGTTGAATATTCTATGATTATGTGAGCACCACAATGAGCTTAATTGAATCAAGGTATTTAGTCATCTTGACTTATATTCTCTATAATAAGTTGATATGAGCAATTACTTGTCTTGAAAGAAAAGGTTTTGAAATGTGTTGAACCCATTGTATGGATTGGTTGAAAGCTAAGTTACATTTTGTTTGCTTGAGGACAAGCAAAGTTCTAAGTTTGGGCTTGTGATAACGGTTGAATTTATCGTTATTTGATACTTAATTTTGATACTAAAAACACCCTTTTTGACTTAGAAACTAGCTTGGAATCATAGTTTTGATGAATAAGAGAGTTGAAGGTGATTTTAATGGTTTTGTGCTAGATTTCCTTGTTTTCAACAGGAATTGAGATGATTTGGAAGAAGAGTTGAAGTAGTAAGGAGTTGGAACTCAGGAAGAACTAGAAAAGCATCAGAAAAGAGGATTGCAACAGCGTTGAGCGTGATGGACAAATTTGTAAGCACCAAAATATGATGTCACAAACTTGTTTCACAATCGGCAAGTATGACCGAATCGTTCAAGTAATAAACTTGGTAAGACCAAGTATCGTTCTTCCCAAAGGACTCACGGCCTAGTTTAGTTATGTGATTTGTTGATTAGCTAAGACTTAAGAACACAATAATTGAAGTTTAATATGCAAGGACGAAAATTAAACATGTATGCATGAATTGATCAATGGCAAAGACAAAAGATAAACACTTTCAAGGAGATATATGAATAAATATGTTGTTGGGGGTCAATTTCATCTCATCCACTCTCATATATTTTAGGAATTCAACATTCAAATCATCATTGTTAATGCCACTCTCTAAAGTACCATTCTAGATGGCTTCTCCCTAATCAAATAGTTCATACAATTCCTAGCATTCCTAATGATTAGTTCATTACCGCAGGAGCTTAAAGGCAACCAATATAATATTGTCAGTATAATATTGGGAGAAATTCCCCGGATCTAGACTTCCCCGTACGTGCCCGTATCGACAAAACCAATAATCATGCATTAGAATGAGTTAAACAATGCAAGCATTGAGCAAAGAGGAAAAACCCTAACTAATGATGAAAGAAAGCATATGTCTCAATTCAAAGATGTACTCAACAAATCCATATATGAGAGCTTCAAGAGATTACATTGATTCCCCAACAAACATACAAGGTTTAGTTCACCATATTCATGGTGAACCTAGATGAATCACAATGAAAGAATGAAAGAATAAACCCAATAAAGGTGAAGAGGTAGCCTGAGCATCCAAGATCCTCCTTCAAAGGGGTGGAAGAGAGAGTGTTTGCCTCGTTTCTGCCAAAGATACCTAACTATAGGACGTGCAAGCCCTTATATACTAATCTAGAGTTACAAAAGATCATAAAAGCCCAAGCCCAAAAAGTGCCGCTCAGCGCCATTTACCGCTCAGCGGTGGTTGCGTGACTCGTTTCTTCCCCTCAGCGGCCATTTTGCCCCTCAGCGTGACTCCCGCAACCTCCTGAGTGCCGCTCAGCGGTAAAATGCCGCTGAGCGGTGCCTTCGACTTCTCTTTTTGCACTCTTTCTTGTCTTTTCTAATGTCATCTCTCTCATTCTTCACTCTTTTCACTAAATTCACCTCAAAACCTGCACAAAAACACTCAAATCAAGCATAAACCTGTCCAGCTCTCTTATTTCTGAAAATATAGATAAAATGCATGATTTCAAGCTAGTTTCTAAGTCTAAAGGTTGCTTTTAGTATCAATTTTAAGCATGAAAATAACAGTTTTTCAACTGTTATCACAACCCCAAACTTAGAACTTTGCTTGTCCTCAAGCAAACAAAATGTAACTCCATCTCCAACCAATTCATATGATGGTTCACTCATTCAAAAATCCTCTTTTTCAAGATAAGTAATAACTTCACTCAAACTTATGACCAAGAGTTCAATCAAGATGCGCACATGCTTTAGTGTTTCACAAAATCATTTAGATTCCAACAAATGCTATTTTTCATGAATGATCAATCAATTAAGCATGGATATTCATGTGCTCATGGAATATTTCCTCACCAGGTAAAGTGTTTCACTCAACACACAAGTGTATAAGAGGTAAAGTGTTTCACTCATTCACTCCACTATCACAATGTCACATGAATCAACTTTGCCTTTCATTTTACCACAATCAAAAACATTCACAAGCATGCATCATCACAAGGACTTTTCAATGGCTTATAATGTGGCTGGGCTAACAAGAAAATTGGTTTTTCTGGATCACAAAATCCTTGAGTTAAGAGAATCATAACAACACAATTATCTTATTCATTCCCAACTTTCTTTTGCCTTTACATTTGCATTTGCATTGAGCTTTACTTCTTTTTCTTTTCTTTTCTTTTTCTTTGCATATTCTTACTTTTTAGCTCTTGGCTCAATGCTTTTCCTTTTTCATGTTTCCCCAATAACCCCAAACTTGAACATTTAACAATACCACACAAGATCTTCTACTTAACTCAAGGTAAAGATTTTCAATCAAGGGTGTTCAGTGTATGTTTAAGGCTAAGGGTTCAAAGGATAGAACACAAAGTGTTCTCTTTTAGTAGGCTTAATTTATGAATTTGGCCAATAAAAAGGGTTTCAACAACACGGCCTTTGATCATGTGATGCAAAACAAGCAATTGATTCAATCATAGAAAACCTGGGCAAAGTCATTCATGCTTTCAAAGTAATAGCATTCAACCATAACAACTCTGAAGCTCAAAACCTCACATATAAGCTCATTCCTATTTGACATACACATCCTGCTTAATTTCACAATCACAATCATGATATCATGCATTTGTTCACAAAGCTTGTGAATCACCTGTATAAGCATTTAATGTGCACCTCATCTCAACATCAATCAATCAATAAGCATCATCAAGCATTACTTATCACATAATCACAGTTAATAGCAAACCATCATAATAAACCAGGTGTTCAATAGAGTACATCAAACCCTAATCTAAAAACAGAAACAACTTACAAAATACTGGGTTGCCTCCCAGCAAGCGCTTGTTTAACGTCCCGAGCCTGACCCAAACTTTCAAGGATCAACCAACAACATCATGGTGGAAAATTGTTGCACCTCTCCCCCTAGATAGGGCTTGAGACGTTGACCATTTACCACCCAACTTCTTTGTGGATCATCAGCAGATGGATTACATATTTCAATTGCTCCATGTGGATGCACTTCTTTTATCACAAATGGTCCTGTCCATTTTGACTTCAGCTTCCCAGGAAATATCTTCAATCTTGAATTGAACAATAATACCTGTTGTCCTGGATTGAAAACTCTATTCACCAACTTCCTGTCATGATAGAATTTCATTTTGTCTTTGTAAGCCTTGGATGAATCATATGCATGTAAGCGCATTTCTTCAAGCTCCAAAATCTGCCGTCTACGTGTGCATTGAGTATCATAAGGATCAAAATTCAAGAATTTCAAAGCCCATAATGCTCTATGCTCCAACTCAACTGGCAAATGGCATGCTTTCCCATAGACTAATTGAAATGGTGATAATCCCATAGACGTCTTCATTGCTGTCCTATAAGCCCAAAGAGCATCATCCAATTTGAGAGACCAATCCTTTCTTGATGAAGTCACAGTCTTTTCTAAGATTCTTTTTATCTCCCTGTTAGACACCTCAGCTTGTCCATTGGTTTGTGGATGATAAGGTGCAGCTACCTTATGCTTTACTCCATAGTGTTTGAGTACTTTCTCTAGCTGATAATTGCAAAAATGAGATCCTCCATCACTGATCAACACTCTTGGAGTGCCAAAACGTGAGAATATCTGCCTCTTCAAGAATTTAATTACCGTGCTAGCATCATTTTTAGGACAAGCCAATGCTTCCACCCATTTACTCACATAATCCACTGCTACCAGAATATATTCATTGTTGAAAGATGGAGGGAAGGGCCCAACAAAGTCAATACCCCAACAATCAAAAACCTCAACCTCTAAAATACCTTGTAAAGGCATCTCATGACGTTTAGTGATTGTCCCTGCTCTTTGACATTTATCACAATTCCTAGCATGATTATGAGCATCTTTAAATAAAGTTGGCCAATAAAACCCTGATTGAAGGACTTTTGCTGCTGTTCTTTCTCCATTAAAATGTCCTCCATAAGGTGAATCATGACAATGCCAGAGAATTCCTTCTGCTTCTTCATTTGTAACACATCTCCTTAGAAGATTATCTGCTCCAATTTTGAACAAATATGGATCATCCCACACATACTGCTTGGCATCATGTAGAAATTTCTTTCTCTGTTGCCAAGTTAAGTCTTCTGGCATGACTCTTGCAGCTTTGAAATTTGCCATATCAGCAAACCAGGGCCTCTGCTGAACATACATGAGTGATTCATCTGAAAAAGATTCCCAGATTGCAGACTCCTTGCTAGTGACCTCATTGTTGACTAACCGTGACAAATGATCAGCAATTAAGTTCTCACTTCCTTTCTTATCACGGATTTCTACATCAAATTCTTGCAATAGTAGTACCCATCTAATCAGACGTGGCTTAGAATCTGGCTTTGTCAACAAATATTTGATAGCTGCATGATCTGTATAGACAATCACCTTAGACCCAATAAGATAGGATCTAAATTTCTCTAGAGCATATACAATGGCAAGAAACTCTTTCTCTGTGGTAGCATAATTCAATTGAGCATCATTCAGCACCTTGCTAGCATAATAGATTGGATGAAACTTTTGCTCTTTTCTTTGGCCGAGAACAACTCCTAAGGCATAATCACTTGCATCACACATTAATTCAAAATTTTGATTCCAATCTGGTGCTACAATTACTGGAGCTGACACTAGCTTCTTCTTTAATATATCAAAAGCTTTCAGACAGTCTTCATTCATCACAAAAGGAGCATCCTTCATCAAAAGATTACTCAATGGTTTAGCAATCTTTGAGAAATCTTTAATGAATCTTCTATAGAACCCAGCATGACCAAGAAAACTCCTTATCCCCCTTACATTTGTTGGTGGAGGCAGTTTCTCAATGACTTCTACTTTGGCTTTATCCACTTCAATTCCTTTAGCAGAGATTTTATGCCCTAGTACAATCCCTTCAGTTACCATGAAATGACATTTCTCCCAATTCAAAACCAGATTTGTCTGAACACATCTTTTGAGGACAGTGTTCAGATTAGCTAAACACCTTTGGAAAGAATTTCCAAAAACTGAGAAGTCATCCATGAATACTTCAATGCATTTTTCTAAAAGATCAGAAAAGATTGCCTGCATACACCTCTGAAACGTAGCTGGAGCATTACATAATCCAAAAGGCATCTTCCTATATGCAAAGATACCAAAAGGACAAGTAAAAGCCGTCTTCTCCTGGTCTTTTGGATCTACCACAATTTGATTATATCCAGAGTATCCATCTAGAAAACAATAGAAAGCCTGCCCTGATAACCTTTCTAGCATCTGATCCATGAAGGGAAGAGGAAAATGATCTTTCCTAGTAGCTTTATTCAGCTTCCTGTAATCAATGCACATACGCCAGCCAGTAACTGTCCGAGTAGGAATAAGTTCATTCTTCTCATTATAAATTACTGTCATTCCACCTTTCTTTGGCACCACCTGTACTGGACTCACCCATTCACTGTCAGAGATCGGATAGATGATACCAGCTTCTAGCAGTTTCAACACTTCTTTTCTGACCACCTCCTTCATAACAGGATTTAACCTTCTCTGTGGTTGAGCACTTGGTTTATAGTCTTCTTCCATAAAAATCTTGTGCATGCAATAAGTTGGGCTAATACCTTTGAGATCTGATATTGACCACCCAATTGCTTCCTTGTTGGCTTTCAAAATTTCTATCAACTGCTCTTCTTCCTGTAAAGATAAAGAGTTACTGATGATGATTGGCTTTGTTCCACCCTCTTCTAAAAACACATATTTCAAATGAGATGGCAATCTTTTCAATTCTGGCAACTGTGCTTTGATTGTTTCTTCCTTATCAATTGTTTCAAATATTTGATCTTCCTCTGGACCCTTTTTCAATGTTTCCAAGTCCATCAGACATTCATCAATCAATTTCTCTTCTTCTTCATCCAAATCCTCACATGCATCAATGAGCGTTTTTTCCAATGGAGAAATATTACGCACCATTCTTTCTTGAACCATACAAACTTCATCAAGTTCATCAAATTGAAAGCATGCTTTGTCATCATTTGGATATGTCATGGCCTTGGATACATCAAACGTAACTTCCTCATCATCAACTCTCAATTTAAGTTTACCATTCTCTACATCAATCAAAACTCTAGCAGTCTTCATAAAAGGTCTCCCAAGAATAAGAGGAACATCACTAGTTCCTTCCATCTCCATCACAATGAAATCTACTGGGAATACAAATTTGTCGACCTTCACTAGAACATCTTCAACCACTCCATATGGATATTTAAGAGACCTGTCTGCCAACTGAAGAGCCATCCTGGTTGGTTTAATTTCCAGCCCCTGAATTGTTTTGCACATGGATAGCGGCATTAGATTAATGCTAGCTCCCAAATCAATCAATGCTCTTCCAACTTTCACATCTCCTATGGTGCATGGAATAGTGAAGCTTCCTGGATCTTTAAGTTTAGGAGGTAGTTTCTGTATGATTGCACTGCAATTACCCTGTATATTGATAGTTTCCTTCTCAATGTATTTGTGTTTTTTTGTGAGAAGTTCCTTCAAGAATTTTGCATATGCGGGCATCTGTTGCAATGCTTCAGAGAATGGTATGGTAATCTCCAACTTCTTAAACAGTTCCATGAATCTCTCCAACTGCTTTTCTTTTTCCTTCCTTGAATAACTCTTTGGATAAGGAAGTGGCTTTTCATACTCTTTTTCTTTCTGTCTCTCTTCTCTCTCATTTTTTTCTCTCCTCTCCTCTTCTTCTTTTCTCTTTTTCTCTCTCTCAACTCTTTCTTTCCACTCACATGTTTCTTTTTCACTCTCACTCTCATTTTCTTTCTCTCTCTCTTTTTGTCTCTCCTCTAACACTCTACCACTTCTGGTCACAACAGTTTTACAATCCTTTCCAAGATTATCATATTTAATCTCTTCAACTATTCTCTCAACATGGCTCTCCATTTTTTTAAATGCAGCTTCCACATTATGACAATAGGACGCATTTGTCTTCAAGAATCTCTGGAAAGTCTCTTCAAGCTTTGTTGCTTTCTCAACTGGAGTGAATTGCATCTGCCATTTTTGTTGCTCTTGAACCATTGATACCTGTTGTATTTCCTGTGGCATTTGAGAAAGTTTCATGGTTACTTCCTCAATCTGTTGAAAGAGAGTTCTATTTTGGACAAGCAGAGCCTCATTTAATTTTAACAACTTCTTCTGATTAAGATCTCCTGTGTCAATATTGAATTCGTTGTCACTAGTAGCCATATTTTCAATGATTTCAGTTGCTTCCTCTGGAGTTTTCAATTTAATATTGCCTCCTGCTGAGGCATTCAGCAGCATCTTGGTTTGTGAACCAAGCCCTCCAAGGAAAATTAAGACTACTTCATGTTCTTTAAAGCCATGCGTGGGAGTTTTACGTAACAAGCTTTTATACCTGTCCCATGCATGTCCCAGTGATTCCTCCATGCCCTGCTTGAATGAAGATATCTCTTGCTTTCCTTTAGTCACTTTAGATTGTGGGAAGTATTTGTTTAGAAACTTTGTAACCACTGCTTCCCACTCTGTGAAACTTTCTTCTGGAAAAGAGTTCAACCAAAGCTTAGCGTTGCCCCCCAATGAGAAAGGGAACAAGCTAAGTTTGATAGCTTCGTCTGGCACCCCATTAATCTTGACCGTGTTGCAGATCTCATTAAAGGTTGTAAGGTGCTCATATGGGCTTTCGTGTGATAACCCATTAAATTGATTACTCTTCACCAGTTGAATTAATGCTGGTTTGACCTCCATGTTGGCTGCATTGACTCTAGGTCGAGCTATGCTGTTGAAGTGTTGAGGTCCAGCAAGATTAGTGTAATCTGCAAGAGTTCTTCTAGCATTATTATTGTTCTCCATACTCCCTGTGCTATGAACAGAACCTTGTGGTGATGATTGTAGGAGAGTTTCAGGAGAAGGGAAAAGTTCTCTAGACGTTCTGATTCTTCTCCTCCTTCTACTCTCGTTTAGCCCTTCAAGTAGTGGTTCTGTTGTTTTCTTACTTCTAGTTCGAATTGTTTCCTGCATGCACAAGAAAACAAAACCCTAGAAAAGATTTGTTAGCACAAAGATATAGAAGAAAAGATATATTCAGAAGATAAAAAGATAAAAGATTCAGAAGATAGAATCAAATAAGATAAAATAAAACCTAATCTAAAAAATAAAATCTTACCTAATCTAAAAGATAAAATAAAATAAAATCTAATTTAATCTAAAAAGATAAAAAGATAAAATAAAATAAAAACAAAAAAAAAATAAAAACAGAAATTCAAATTAAAGTCAAAGATAATCAATAATCACACAAATTAACCAGTTAAACCAGAGTCCCCGGCAACAGCGCCAAAAACTTGATGGACAAATTTGTAAGCACCAAAATATGATGTCACAAACTTGTTTCACAATCGGCAAGTATGACCGAATCGTTCAAGTAATAAACTTGGTAAGACCAAGTATCGTTCTTCCCAAAGGACTCACGGCCTAGTTTAGTTATGTGATTTGTTGATTAGCTAAGACTTAAGAACACAATAATTGAAGTTTAATATGCAAGGACGAAAATTAAACATGTATGCATGAATTGATCAATGGCAAAGACAAAAGATAAACACTTTCAAGGAGATATATGAATAAATATGTTGTTGGGGGTCAATTTCATCTCATCCACTCTCATATATTTTAGGAATTCAACATTCAAATCATCATTGTTAATGCCACTCTCTAAAGTACCATTCTAGATGGCTTCTCCCTAATCAAATAGTTCATACAATTCCTAGCATTCGTAATGATTAGTTCATTACCGCAGGAGCTTAAAGGCAACCAATATAATATTGTCAGTATAATATTGGGAGAAATTCCCCGGATCTAGACTTCCCCGTACGTGCCCGTATCGACAAAACCAATAATCATGCATTAGAATGAGTTAAACAATGCAAGCATTGAGCAAAGAGGAAAAACCCTAACTAATGATGAAAGAAAGCATATGTCTCAATTCAAAGATGTACTCAACAAATCCATATATGAGAGCTTCAAGAGATTACATTGATTCCCCAACAAACATACAAGGTTTAGTTCACCATATTCATGGTGAACCTAGATGAATCACAATGAAAGAATGAAAGAATAAACCCAATAAAGGTGAAGAGGTAGCCTGAGCATCCAAGATCCTCCTTCAAAGGGGTGGAAGAGAGAGTGTTTGCCTCGTTTCTGCCAAAGATACCTAACTATAGGACGTGCAAGCCCTTATATACTAATCTAGAGTTACAAAAGATCATAAAAGCCCAAGCCCAAAAAGTGCCGCTCAGCGCCATTTACCGCTCAGCGGTGGTTGCGTGACTCGTTTCTTCCCCTCAGCGGCCATTTTGCCCCTCAGCGTGACTCCCGCAACCTCCTGAGTGCCGCTCAGCGGTAAAATGCCGCTGAGCGGTGCCTTCGACTTCTCTTTTTGCACTCTTTCTTGTCTTTTCTAATGTCATCTCTCTCATTCTTCACTCTTTTCACTAAATTCACCTCAAAACCTGCACAAAAACACTCAAATCAAGCATAAACCTGTCCAGCTCTCTTATTTCTGAAAATATAGATAAAATGCATGATTTCAAGCTAGTTTCTAAGTCTAAAGGTTGCTTTTAGTATCAATTTTAAGCATGAAAATAACAGTTTTTCAACTGTTATCAGAGCGCCACTTTAGGGGCCCTCAGCGCCAGAGTACGTTGTCTCACGATTGGCTGCCCTTTTCTGGAGCCCTCAACACAAGATACCCCTGGCTCGCGCCTGGGCGCCCTTTTCAAGGGTGTTGAGCGCAACTTCCTCGAGTCGCACCATGCTTGCTTGCCTTCTGAGCTGACCCTGAGTGCCAGCTCTGACCTGCACACCGCCTCGGGGCCCTAAGTGGGGAACTGAGCGCCAGTCTTGTGGGCTTGGACCCGTTTTCTGTTATTTTTATGTTCTATTTAAGGACTTGGACGTCCTAGGGTTCATATCTTTGGATGAAATAGGCATAGAAACACTCTTTTTGCTCCCTTGAAGGCGGATTTGAATGCGGATTTGAATGCGGAAGCTCCTATCTTAAATTTCTAGGGTTTTATCTTTCATTCTTTTTCCATTGTTCATCTAGTTTCACCATGAAGAATAAAAATTCTGCAACTAACAATGAAGGTTATTCAAGAGGAGGAAAGAAGAGCTCAAGAAGCAATGTTGTACAATGCTATGAATGTGCAAAGGATGTTCATATCAAGCCTGACTATCCAGACTTGAAGAACAAGCAGAAAGAATTCACCAAGTATCCTCAGAAAAAGAATAGGAAGCAAAGAAAAGCTTATATTGCTTGGGAAAACAATGATGGAGACTCTTTAAGTGATTATGATTATAGTGCTGAAGAGGAGTCAAATTTGTGCTTCATGGCAGGCTCTGAACAATCTGATGATGACAGTGATCATGAATTTGAAAACGAACCAATAGAGGTCAAGTACCACATGCTATTGGATGCATTTCAGGATATACATGCAAAAGCCATGCGACTTTAGTATAAGGTGAATCGACTATCCTCTAAGAAAAGAGACTATGAATATAAAATTGATAATCTAGTACAGGATAATGAAAAGCTTGAAAAAGATCTTGAAGAAGCGTTGAAATCTACAAAGACAGTCAACACCGAAATACAGGTTGTTGAGAAAGAATGTGGTAACTATCCTATACACATTGAGAAAATAGACTACTTAAGCAGCACATTAGCCAAATTTCTCAAGGCAAAGAAAATCTTGATGCTCTGTTAAGATCATCTGGAAGAGCTATCTACAGACAAGGTATTGGTTATAAGGCTAAAAGTAATAGGATAAACTCAAAGAAATTTATTAATCTGAGTAAACCTACTACTAATGCATGCTTTTACTACAACACAATTGGTCATAATGTTAGAAACTGTTATTTTAGTAATGTTGGTGTTCCAAAGGGAATATACAAATGGGTTTCCAAGGAACAACCTCCTACCAATAACAAGACAGGACCCAAGTACAAATGGGTACCAGCGTCAAAATCTTTTAACTGTTGTGCAAGAAAGGAGCAGTAGCTGCTGGAGCAGTATTCAACTCAAGGATGAACTACCATGATGATATAAAAAACTCTTGAGTCACTAATTGTGGTAACAGTAACAAAACTCTTTCATGCATCATAAGTATTTGTATGATTGATTGTAAAATGCATGTTTGCTGTGAACTTATCTATTTGGATGAATTGAGTGAAATTCTGGTAATGCAACTTTTAATCGATTGTATTAAGTGTTGAGTCGAATATTTTGCGGGTATGTGTTTCTTTGTTTGTGGTAACACATTGTTAACGCATTAAGTCGACTTTCTTTTTAATGAAACCGATTAATAGTTTCTATTTTGGGCTTTATTTTCTTTCAAAACTTAAGTGGGCCTGATTGTATGTGATGCTTGTTCACACCCTAATACATATCAAACTTGTAAATATGTGTCAGTATTTAGTGTGTTCAGTTTGTGTAATCTTCACAACCCTAGAACGGAAGAAGAGGAAAAGCAGAGGAAAAGCAGTGGCAATTGCCAGAGATTCTGATCCATCAGGCTGGATCAGTGATGATGAGACAAGAATAAGATTTCTGAATGGAAGAAACAAGGTTGTAGTTTCCCCAAAGTATCTTAACTTAAGTTTGTTCGAAAGAAAAGGCTTTATGTTTCTGGGATGGATGGAAACTCAAGAACTCTCTACACTAATTCAAATGAAGGGTGACTGGTACCCTGATCTAGTTAGGGTGTTCTATCCCCATTTTGAAATCGTGAATGGTGATATTCGGTCAAAAGTGAAAGGTGTGAGCATATGCATTGATAATCATGTATGGCAACAAGTTGTTGGACTAAAAGCTGAGGTAATATTCTCTCATTTACCAAACTCAGAAACAAATCGTTGGCTAAAGAAAAGAGAACTTTACAGAAGCTGGCTGAGATTTTCGGGAAAATACACTATTGAAAGACTATTTGTACATGAAGTCTTAAACATGGAAGAAAAGATAACAGCATATCTTCTTGCATGGGTGATTATGCTTGGAAGACTGTTGTAGGATAGAATGACCACAAAAGATGTTTATCTGTTACATGCTATTAAGAATGATATTCCCACCAACTGGGTGGAGGTTTAAAAGATCACATGATTGAAGCTGCCCTAAGTCAATCACATTATCTGCCTTATGCAATTCTGGTCAGCAGGATATAATTCTTCAAGGTGTAAATGTTGATGGAGAGCATAAATGCTCATGTAACTACACAAATGTGGTTAGCCGAAACATTGTTGCGTCTCTTGGGTTAGTAAAGACAATGAGAAGATGGTGCTTCAAAGGGGAAGAAGATTTGGTCCATAGTTCAGGTAGCTCACCTGTTGTAAATGAAGACAGAACCAACTTTCTTCCTGAAACTAATTTTCATAGGTTTGTGGCTAACCAATTCAAAAATCTAAATGAAAGGGTGACAAACCTTGAGAGAAAACATGACAATGCTCAACATTAGAAAGAAGATGTATCTTCTAATAAAGCCTCTAAGAACTCTTCTGATTCGGAATAGGGCTCTGGGATTACACATCTTGAGTCTTGTGTTTATGTTTTGAGTCTTTTAGTTCTTTAGTGTTCTGATTCTAATGTTTTAATTTGTGTTGGTTGTATTGATGACACTATAAGTCATCTTTGTTTTGTTTTTATCTGATTGTACTTTTGATTTAATATCAATGAAATCAGAATTTATGGTTAAATAAATTTGTGATTGAATAAATCTGATAACCTGAAATCGATTATGCTATGCTTGTATGCGAATGAATTATTGATTACTGTTACTTTCATACATTTGCATAATTCTAAAATGATTGGTCTAGAAAGACTTTGAAAGGTTTTGCAGGAATATCACTTGTTGACTGGATGGAACTGGATAATCTAAAATATGCTACAGCAAGAAATCGACTTTGGCTGAGATCAAATCGATTAAACATCAACAGGGGTTTAAAGATTCCAAAACTGGAATATCTAATATCTTTAGATCTTGTTTTATTTGATATTTTATTGTTTATTCTTATATCTCTATGCTTATCTGCTGCATAAAATATCTGAGATAATAAGAGATTAAAATGTGTTGTTTGATTGAATCAGTATCATTATGTTATTATTGTGATACATTTGATCTGATACAATGTTATTACATACTGAAAAATGCTCTGACACATTCTGATTACTGCATTGTGCAACTGTATTTTGAGATTGAAATATGCATAATGACAGGGGGAGCATTACATATCATTGATATATTTCACATGTCTTCATTTAAAGGGGGGAAAATATCTCAATTTCATGTGAATATCTTTGACAAGGGAAGCATCATTACTTGTTTTATGACTATTTGATGCATCTCTATATGCTTGATTATATGTATATCAATACCATGTGCTTACCTTTATTTCTAATGCCTAAAGGGGGAGAATTTATGGTTGGTAATTGATTGATAATCTGTATTGAGTTGTGCAACATGGTTGATTATTAATCATGGTTGTGCATCATCAAAAAAGGGGGAGATTGTTGAGATTATTGATAGGGGGAGCACTGATTTAGCTTAACCCACAATCTTCGTAATATTTGAGTTTTTGATGATGACAACACATAATTAATAACACATGTGTATTTTGTGTTACATGTTCTATGCTTACATGTTATATGAGTATTTGAGAACATGATTGTGTTGATTGTTGTGTTGTTCATTGCATTTCACTGAGTTATATATGTGATTTTATACATGAATGCATGACACATGTTTTTGGATGAAAAACCACAAGCACTAATGTTGAACTTTAAAATGTGTGGCAAAACAACAGTTTGAAATCGATTACATTATGAGGTGAATCGATTAAAACTCGTGTATTTGCACAAACTTTTTCAAGTGTGCTGTGAGAGTTTTTCAAAGAGAAAAGTTTTCAAAACTTTGCATAACACTGTTGCATAATCGATTGCATGCGATATGTATTCAATTAAGTTTGTTACTGTTTTGAAATATGTTAATGCTTGATATAACTATTACAATGGCTATATTTTTAAATATGTTGACCAAGCATTAAATGTTATTCGACTGCATTAATTGTGAATTCAATTAAGTGCTTTGACTACTACTATATGTTATAACTGAATTGGTGTACTCGACTGCATTAGTAGCTTAGTCGATTAAAATGCGTCAGAGATGTGATATACTATAAATTGACGTGAATTTGATTTCTGTAAAGACTTTTGTGATTCTAACATTTTCATATTCTTTTGGAGAAAAGTGCAAAGCTTACAGAAAGAGAAAGAGCTCCAAGAAACTAGTTTAACCGTGGTGATTAACTAGGTGTGATTTCTTGAAGAGCAAGATTGTTGAGTTTTCAAAGTCTGATCTATCTACACATTTAGGTGTCTACTACAAGATCAGGTTCTACAATCTGCTGAAGATTAGGTTGAGTTCCCTGTTGTGATTACAGGAAGAAGGACGTGCGGCGTTCTTGACTTTGAGGGTGCCTCAAAGGGGTTGCACTGCAGGAGAGGGGATTCTTGCCTTAGTCTATTTGTATACTGCCTATATTTTGATTAGAGGGTTAGAGAGGTGTTTTATATTTTTGACATGAGGTCCCTATAAAAACTTTGTTGTATAAACCTTGATCATTATAGTGCATTGGCTTCCTGTGGTTGGAAGGACACTGGATGTAGGGTTGGCCGAACCAGTATAAAAACTCAGTGTTTGATCTTTCTTATCCCTACTCTGTTACATTCAATCGATTATACTTTTTACGCATTCGATTAAATTTTCACTGCACTGAAAATCTTTTAACTTGCGTTTCAAGAAAGTATAAAGGCACCTCTTTTGGTGAAAAATATTTTTGAAGTTTTAAATTTTATACTTCACCAATTCACCCCCCTCTTGGTGTGAGAAATTGAGTCATTCTATTTTAACAGTGGGGTTGAGGTTACAAATCTTATAACTTATGTGTCCAAATCCTTCTTTGTCTCCTTATGTTCGTCACTCCGTTCGGTCTAGTTGGGAGATTACGTACAGAAGATACTCCGATGCCAAAGTTAGTGTTCGATTATTACACTAATTAATGCACAATAAATACAAAAATCACCTACCTCCCTATTTTAAACTTGTATTTATAATTTTCAACATAGATCTAGTATTAACAATGACCTAATTACAATCTAATTACTCATAATCATGTTCTAATATAAACTGATTGATATATATGTTAATTTAACGAGATTCTCACTATTCGATTTATCAAGTGATGACTGTTCGATCAGACACGTATAAATGGCCATACAATCATATAGTACAATATATATATATATATATATATATGGGGTTTGCTAACGCGCGTACGCTTGTTTTTCAGTTGGTACATTTTAGCAATGTGTACCGGGTTTTAGTAGACAAAAATATCCTTATATATCATGGATTCTAAGTTTTAAGGTTAAGGGTATTTTAATCATTTTCATTCTCAAAAGTAAAAAAAAAAAAAAGAAACCCCCCAAACCCTTACTCACCTCTCTCATTCCTCTCAACCCTTTCTCTTTCCTCTTTCTCACTCCAATCTTTTCTCTGTCATCCCTACTGTAGCCCCAATTGAAAAAATGATTTTATAATGAGTTTTCATCTTATAATTTTTGTCTTATCTAATTTTATCCAATTTTCACAAGCATAAAGGAATTGGTAATTGACTTGGAAAAAATTCAGAAATACTCGCTGTTAAACAATTTCTTACAAAAAATGATTTTATAATGAGTTTTTATTTTATAATTTTTGTCTTATCTAATTTTATCTAATTTTCACAAGCATAATGACATCAAAGGAATTGGTAATTAGCTTGGAAAAAAATCAGAAACACTCAGTTGTTAAACAATTTCTTACAAAAAAAATGACTTTATAATGAGTTTTCATTTTATAATTTTTGTCGTATATAATTTTATCTAATTTTCACAAGCATAATGACATCAGAAAGAATTGGTAATTGGCCTGAAGGGTTTTTTTAGAGATGATGATTCAACAAATACAAATGATGAAATTAGAGAGGTCAGTGAAGATGGTGAAATTGAAGAGATCTTGAATGAACCTTTGCTTTGAAGGTGAATATGTCAATGACTCAACTCTTTACAAAGAAATTTTTTTTAAAGGCATGTGTTTCTGACTTTTTTCAATTGGGGCTACAGTAGGGATGATAGAGAAAAGGTTGGAGTGAGAGAGATGAAAGAGAAAAGATTGAGAGGAATGAGAGATGTGAGTAAGGGTTTGGGGGGTTTCTTTTTCTTTTTTTAAGTTTTGAAAATGAAAATTATTAAAATACCCTTAACCTTAAAACTTGGAATCCATAATATATAAGGATATTTTTGTCTACTAAAATCCGGTACACATTGCTAAAATGTACCAACTGAAAAACAGACGTACGCACATTAGCAAACCCCATATATATATATATATATATATATATATATATATATATATATATATATATATATATAACTCACTTTTTAATATAAAAATATTTTAATATTATATTTTAATTATTCAGTGAATATCAAAATATAATTTATATTTTTAAAACTTTTTATTTTTTTATGGATACGTGTTTATATATATATTCATAACGTGTCATCGTGGCGAGAATATTGACTCTTATAATAAATTTCTTTGAAATCGTGTCAATCATTTTTCTATTAGGAGTGTAAAAAATTACTATACCAATAATGTATATTTAATGTACTAGAATGTTTAAAATGAAAAAGAGAAATTTTCTATTACAGAAACTAAATTTTAAATATTTTTATTATATTATTTACATTATGCCCTTGTATTTTTACATTGCTACACTTATTGCCCCGTATTTCACAATGTTACATGATCGCCACAGTTATCAATGACATGTGTGTTTGCCTTTAAGATAACAATAATTGCAGTATTTTTAAGAGTGGAGATAAAATGAGAAAAAAAAAGGTAAAGCAAAATTCACAAGAAATTGAAACACTGACATTAAAAAGTGTAATTAAGCTAAAATAAATACCTTTATTATAAAAACTAAAATATAGAACTTTATGTATAAGAATAGAAACATAAAGTACAGACAATTTGATTATCTTTTTCTATTTTTTTTAGTTCTGGAATACATAATTTTAAAATATTTTAGAATGCATAATCTATGATGCAAAAATTATTTTATAATTACATATTTTGAAATATAAAATAAAATATATATTTTGAGTTATACATTTCAGAATATAAAAAAAAAATTGGATTGTAAATTTTAGATTGCTTTTTTCTTCGAAGAAGAAGACGGAGGTTAAGGCTGCTAGAGAAAAAAGAAGGTGATGAATGAAAGACGTTGATGGAGATAGAGGAAAACGAAAAGACACTGATAAAGGTGGAGAATGAGACTTCAATGAACGTAGAAGAAGAATGGAGAATGGTGGAGTTAGAGGAAGGGACGCAGGTGAAAGAGGAAGAAGATGGAGGCAAAACATAAAAACAAAAATGTCTTTTCACTTTATCTATGGAGATGGAGGAAGAGATATATGGAGGTGCAGGAAGAATTTGGCCTTAAATTGTCACTCTTGGCCCACTAGGGTTTTCACTAAACCATTGGCCCAAATGATTACACATGTTCCGCAAGAGCTTACCCAGGACAACACAATTATTTTCGCACTTCTATAATTTTTATCTGCACCTACACACTACAATGGAATTACGAAAATGGTTTTTGAGTTAACCTGGAAGCATTCTTTTCCGCAATGTATTGTCCCAAACTCCATAAGGTATAATTGATTTAACATTTTTTTATTATTTATTCCAAAACAACTCAACAACATTTATCATTACAAAAGTAATTTTCTTGAAACAATATAGTTAATTCAAGATGATGAATTTTGTTATGGAAGGCTTGGTTAATCCAAAATGTTAAAAATCATACGGATTATGAGAATTTGAGCCACTTCATGTCTCTCTTATGTATGATATAACTCTTAATTGCTTGCACATATGGCTTGGCTTGACTCTAGTTGATAATTCTTGATTGATATGCATGTTTGGAAGTGATAAAGACAACTTTGTTCTTGAACCTCTCTAGCCAAATAAGCCTACACGATTGTAATCCTTTGATAACCCTTTTGAGGCTGTGCTTTCCCCTTTTCTTTATTTTCAAGCTCATACATTAGCCTTAACTGAAAAACCATCATGACCTTAAGCTTTGGGAATTTTGGAGCTTTGGAATTGTTTTCGGAACAAGTGTGGTCTTCTTAGGGATTCTGATGAATTGACTAGTTGGTTCCTCTTCTTGATTGTGTTGAAAATATGTTGTGTATCTTGTTTCTTACAGTCAGTTGTATTCTAAAAAAGAGAGAAATGAAAAGAGATAAGACAAGAAAAGAAAGAAAAAATAGAAAACAATTTGAATAATGAAGTCAAGAAGAGGATTGAGCATGTATGCAATATGTTCTGTGCAATTGGTCCTTGCTTAGTGGTTTAATTTGAGCATGACAACCTTCGCTTAATTGATTACTGTGTGCGTGCATAATTGATGAATTTGTGTGAGTGTGTTTACTTAATTCATATTTTATGAAAACTGTTTTCACTAGTACAAAAACAGCATATAACGTCACGCGTATAACATCACGCGTTTAACGTCCAACCACTAAATAGCCAACGTTAAAAATGATCGATGGCATTTTTGTAAATAAATGCAATTATTAAACGTTGTTTAGAATTGTAATTCGACGTAAAATGATATAAAACGTCGAATGCCCCAGCGTTAGACGTCAAAAGGTTAGTGAATTCAATAAAAATTTGAGCAGGAGATTGAAAATTCATTCACTTTATCTTAGCGCGCGAGACCCTCTTCTCTTCTCAAACTTTTCTCGAACGAAGTTTGACGACCATCACATGTAATCTTTCTTTCATTTGATACAAATGCATTTTATATATGATTTTCTTTTGTTTTGACCGATTATTTTTGTGCTTTTGTCCTTCATAGGCACATTCTACTTTCTTTGTCACTGGTGACGATACTTTATTCCAACGAACTCACCTTTTGAAGGTTAGTTTTCATTTTCATTTTGAAGAACTTATTTGTTGAACTTCTTTGTTATTGCTTGATTGAACTTGTTCTTTGATTGAACTTGTTTGTTGTTGGTTATTGTTGTTTGTTCTTGATACTACGTTCATAGTTCTTGCTTTATAAAATACCAAAAACTGAAATTTGTTATTTTTCTGCTTTTTAGGTCTCGTAGAGTTGTAAAAAAGTATCACAATTAATAAAAAAAACAAAATAAAAAGTGATTAACGTCGTATATTAAAAAAATTCGATGTTAAGTTAATGTCGTATATTGACAAAATTCGATGTTAACTTAACGTCGAATTTTTTAAATTCGACATCAATTTAACGTCTCCTAATATGACGTCATTTGCGAATTTGTCGTTAAAAGCCCAAAATATTCGACGTTGTACGCGCTTTTTGTACTTGTGTGTAGACTTCGCTTAGTTGTCTACTTCGTGTTGGATTAAGGGTCATATGATTAGATATCTGTTGTAAATCTGTGATCGGAAACAAGTGTAATCGAGCTAAGATCAACCTGTCTTTAATCTATGTTTAATTTTGTGTTGAAATTGTGTTAATTAGTTTATTTCATTTCACAAAACTACCTTCAATAGCCCCTCACCATGTGTTTGACCTATTGTCAGAACCACATTTGGTCCTTGAGAGACGACCTAGGAGTCATTTTCCTAGCTTATACTGCACTTTATTACATATTAATTTGATTCGGGTACGACCTTGATCACTTAAAAAGAAAGAATGTTTGAACATATGACAACAAACAACATTGAATGGTGATGAGTGCATATTTATGCCCACATTTATGCTTTAAAATTCAAATTTTTGATGGGATAATTGTGCTTAAATGGTTGATTTTAAGTGAATTTGTGATGATTGGAATTGTTGGGTTTGGGAAATAAAGAGACGTAAAAAGTGAGTTTTAGTGCATAAATTATTCTTGGATGTTCTAATGTTTATTTGTGCAGCTGAGAATATAAGTTTTATTGGTCCAAATGGCAATTCAAGGCCCAAAATCAGATTTTATTTGGAAAATTCAGAAGGGGCTAAAGTACATATAGAGGAAATTTCAGGGTATTTGTGCAATTTTGGAAAGTCAGAAAATCTAAAAGATAAAATTCAGTTGTTGAATTTAATTTGGGAATATCAACAGAAAATATCTTCCAAATAATTTTATCATTATCTAAATCTTTTAGTTATTTGGAAGATATAGGATATAAGATAATTGAGTTAATATCTATCAAATATTCTTTAAAACTGATTTAATCTAATGAATATTTGAAAGATATAATATATCAACAGAAAATATCTTATCAACAAACTATTCAGAGTTCAAGCCCAATCAAGCCTATATAAAGAGACCCAAGGGAGGCAGAAAAAGGGACTTCACTTAATTCATTCATTCTCTCATACTCCTCTCACTTTTCTTTCATCTTGTATTCAACTCCATTCATGGAGAGCTAAGCATCTAGGGCTATTCTGTTGTAATTCCATGACGGATTCTGAGGTTACGTTCAGTTAATGCAATTGTTTACTTTGATTATTGATTTAAGTTGTTCTCTCTATGTCTTTCATCTCTCTATCTTGTTAAAAGAAAAGATTTTTGCATCATAATGTGTTTGAATCTACATGCATATTGATTATATGAGTTTTAGGGTTTCTAGGTTTAAATTGAGAATCTACTTTGATTTAATTTAGGAACTTTCATATGATTAAATGTTTTTTACTATCAATTGAGAATGTACTTTGATTGATTAGTAATAATTTCAACTATAATCAATTGAGAATTTACTTTGATTGATTAGCTTTTAATTTGGTTAGGAGATTTAAGAATAGACATGATTAAACACAATAGAATTTGATTGAGAATGTACTTTGGTTGAATTTATTATGAATAATCTAGAAAGGTTTTGCATTTGATTGAGAATTTACTTTGGTTAAATGCATGATCGCCCTCGAATTAATTAAGAATGTACTTTAATTAATTTGAAACTTAAACAATAATCAATTGAACAATTATCCGTGAATAACCGATGATGAATCTATCTTGAAAAAGCAGTGGAATTAGCCTATTTCATCATAACTGTTTTTAAGTTTCTTATTTGTTCTTTAAACATTCTCCAAACATTACTTTTATCCATAAGCATTGCATAGCATTCGTAAGAATCAGATATTCAAAAGCAATTTCGTGTTCGTTGGGAGACGACTTAGGGTTACTTTAGCCCTATCTACCTTCTTGAATACTACTTGGCAATACTGAAGTTGCCTTGAAAAGTATTATTAATTTGATAGCTTCAACGACAGCATATCAAATTTGGCGCCGTTGCCGGGGAATACGGTTAGTATTTTAAATATTTTGATTCTTATTTTGATTTTTCTTTTATTTTTTATTTTTTATTTTTTATTTTTTTTATTTTTATCTTTATTTTTTTTATTTAACGCACATACATTTAATTTAATTTGATTTATTTTGTAGTCTTTAGTCATTCTTGGTTTAGCAAAAATCTTTGTTCTTGTTTTTATTAAGAATTTTTCTTGAGAAAATACTTGAGGTTAGTTTGAGTACACTCTGGCTAGGAAAGACTTGGTACTTAAGTTGTCCATTGTGACGCACCTCTCTTTCCTGGGAGTGGACCCAACAAGTCTCTCTTATCTCTTATTTGAAATCTTTATCTAAAGCAAGAACAAAAGAAAAAGAGAAGTAACAGAGGAACAACTTCCAGCAGATTGCGTAGTGCATGACCAGAGCTAACCCGGGAGAATTTTATCAAATTAACCCGGAAGTTGAAAGGAATTTGCGTAAGCTGCGGAGAAGATTGAAATTTGGGTGTTCTACTAAGGGAACACTTCCTACATTTGAAGTCATTCCACCTTCATTATCTCCAATCACAAACATACCATCCAATCCTTTACCTGATCCTAACCCAAACAATATGGCACAAAGAACCATCAGACAATTAGCCACCTCCCACAATACAGCTATCCGAGGTAACATTGAATATCCTAATGAGGAGTGGGAGCTGAGACCTGACCTGTTAAATGCCTTACCAAAGTTCAATGGGTTATCAAGGGAGAATCCACACAAACACTTGAGACAATTTCACATGTTGTGTGAAAACTTTAGATCTCCCAGGATCACAATAAAGAGCCTTAAAATGAGAGCTTTTCCTTTTACTCTTCAAGGCGCAGCTCAAGATTGGTGGTATTATCTCTCTACACGGATTACAAATTGGGAAACTATTGAAAGACTCTTTCTTGAGAAGTATTTTCCTGCATCCAGATTATCAGCTATCCGCAGAGAAATTGAAGATATAAGACAGAGAGATAGAGAGAATCTTAGTGAATATTGGGAAAGATTCAAGAAACTATGTTCTTCATGCCCTCAACTACAAATGGAAGATTTTATTCTAAGCTTTTATGAAGGCTTAAGTCCTACTGATAGGTCATGGGCAGATGCTGCAAGTGGAGGATCTTTCTTAGACAGGTCACCAGAAGATGGTATAGATCTAATAAAACGGAAGGCAGTAGACAATCAACAGTATGACACAAGAGAAAATTCAGTGACTTTGTTGAAGGGAGTGCATGAAATTGATAATGGTGCAGTTGATGGAAAGATGATAGATGAAAGATCGAATAAGCTAGAAAGAAAACTCGATGAGATTGCAAGTTTATTTAAAACCTCAACTCCACAAATTGCTAAGAAGTGTGGAATTTGCATTTCAACTAACCATTATACTGATGAATGTCCTAGCTTGGTGGAAACCACTGTGGAAAACCCATATCATGCTTTTGCTGCAAACATGATTGGAGGAAATAGACCATACCAGAATTATCATGATTCGTCCTCCAATAGATATCAACAGAACAGGCAACCTTATGTTCCACCTCAACAAAGGCAGCAATCTCAGCCTGAAATGTCAATGCAAGATTTCATGAAAACAATACTTGAGCAAAATTCAGAAATCAATTGTAGAGTTGACTCAGAGGGTGGAAAAATTAGAGGCTAAGGAGTCAAATAAACTACCAACACAAACAGTGATCAACCCGCAAAATGTAAGTGCTATTACTTTGAGAACGGGTAAGCAAGTAGAAGGCCCTGAAGGAGCCCAAGAGGATGAAGATAAGGAGAAAGAAGGAGCGCAAATTGATGACAATGGAGGACCAAGTGAACCATCACCTGAGACTACCACTGACAAATCTAGGTTAGTATCCTCTAACTCTTCTTCTAAAAATTCTTCTTTATCTTATTCTCCACCTCCTCCATATCCAAATCGGTTGAAACCGAAAAACAAAAAAATGGAGGAATTAGACCAAGAGATCTTAAATACTTTCAAAAAGGTGGAGATCAACATTCCCTTGCTAGATGTTGTTAAGCAAATCCCTAAATACGCCAAGTTTTTGAAAGAAATTTGCACAAATAAAAGGCGTTTTAGGGATAATGAGGTTGTGAATTTGGGAAGAAATGTGTCAAGCTTGATTAAGAAGCATATTGAAATACCGCGAAAATGCAAGGATCCAGGTATGTTTTATGTTCCATGTGTTATTGGAAATTCAAAGTTTGACAATGTCATGCTAGATTTAGGGGCTTCCATAAATGTAATGCCTTTATCAGTGTTTACTTCTCTATCTTTGGGACCTCTTAAGACTACTGGTGTGGTCATTCAACTGGCCAACCGTAGCACAGTTAACCCTGCAAGTGTGCTTGAGGACGTCCTTGTTCGAGTAGACAAGTTAATTTTTCCTGCAGATTTCTATATCTTGGACATGAAGGATGATGAAGGAATCAGTCCAACAACTATTATCTTGGGAAGACCTTTCATGATGACAGCATGAACCAAGATAGATGTGCATGCAGGATCATTGACAATGGAGATAGGAGACGAGAAGGTGTGGTTCAACGTGTTGGAAGCTGGGAATGACTAGATTAAAGATCATTCTTTGTTTTGTATTGATTTATCAAGTGATGTTGTAAACAATTTTTCTTTTTCAAATATGTCGTGCCTAATTTTGGACGAAAAAGGAAACTGTAAAGCAGGTAATATTGAGGACGCGGTATTAATAGATGATACCTCTGTGGCGTCCGAGTGTGATGTTGAGGTGGCTGAGATTACCTTAGGCAGTAAAAGTTATCCATTTGTGGTGCAGCCACCCATTTTGGAGTTGAAACCTTTACCGTCCCATTTGAAATATGCTTATCTTGAGAGGGATGGGAAACTCCCTATTATTATATTTGCATTGCTTACTGATGAGTAGGAAAAACAACTATTACAGGTTATTAGAGACCACAAGAGAGCAATAGGCTGGACTTTAGCAGATATTCCTGGTATTAACCCTTCTTTTTGCATGCATAGAATACTTTTGGACGAGGATGCTAAACCAGTGAGACAACCTCAAGGAAGACTGAATCCTCAACTGACGAGGGTTGTAAAGAAAAAGGACACCAAGTTGCTACAAACAAGTCTTATATATTCAAATTCTGACAGCACTTGGGTGGGCCCTATACATGTGGTTCCCGAGAAATATGGAATCACAATGGTCAAGAACGAGAAGGACAAGTTGACTCCTATTCAAGACAAAAGTGGGTCACATAATGTAGTAGTTGACCATCTTAGTAGGATTGAAAAGGGAAAAGATAACATTCCTATCCAGGATGACTTTTCCAATGAAGTCCTACTAGCATTCCTTCCACCATGAAGGAGGTAAGTTCCCTCATACTTTTTCTTTGCATTTTATATATAAGGCATACATTGAGGACAATGCATAGTTTAAGTGTGGGGGTGTGGGGAAACAATTAATTTTGTTCCCTATTTTGTTTGTCTATTTTGTTTATTTTTAATAAATATTTGCATTGGATTTGAGAGTTTGAATCAGTAACTGGAATGATCATGAATTCAAAAAAAAAAATGAGTCATGTTGATATGAGTGGATTGCTTTTATGATTTGCTGATTGAGTTGACTTGAGAATTTCCTGATTAAATCTTTTGTGAAAGAAATTTGAACCATGTGAGTTTTGAACTTAATGTTAAGGATGGACCACCATGTGCCACACCTATTTTTTTTGTGTATGATTTGCCCATGTTTTGTTGATACTCTAATAGTTAGCTTGATTCTATGTTGTGCAACTGAGGTGAATATGCATGATTTGATATGATTGAGGCATTTCTTGTTTTAGCTACTTGGCCAAATAAACTTGTCCTAACATTAATCCATTGGAATCCTCTTTGAGCCTTAAGCCTATTTTTCTTGTTTCTAGTCATTATCAAATAAAAAAAAAGAAGAAAAATCATATGTTCCTTACCTTAGGAAAGAAGAAGGAGTAATGGATTCTGTTAGAAGTAAAGTGAGGAATAAGTGTGTGGGTGAGTACCTCACCCACAAAATAACAATTAAAAAAGCAAAAAGGAAGATGAAAAGTTGGAGTTTTCAAAAGTAAAAAAAAGAAAAAGAAAAAGAAAAAATCTTCCTTAAAAGAGCAAGAAATAGAGTTGTTTTTGAAATCAAGTGTCATTACTCTTTCTATATCAATTTCAAAAGCTCAGAAATTGCAAGAAAATTTCCTACCTTTGCCTTGGCCTCAATACAACCTTTAAAAAGCCCTCATGATCAATAATTGCATGTTTTCTGAAGTATGTGAATGATAGAGTCTTGTTAATATCAAGGGTGTCTACTTACATGGGTATTTTGAGTATAAACACAAGCCAAAAACACTTGAGAGAGTTGGAGAGGAATAGATACATATTGACTTGAGTGTTATCTTTCATATTTTATTTTCTTGGGAATTCAAAAAAAGGTCAACTTATGTGTGAAGAATAGAGTGATTTCATTTGCATGTCCATGACAAAGTAATGTCTAGATAATTGATCTATGTCTAGTGTTACTCATTCTTTTGATCCAAATGCAAATATGGAATAAAATGACTCAGAACAAAGTCTTGGAATTAATCAATTTTGCCCACGAGTGCAAAAGGATAAGTGTGGGGGTGTGATGAGTGCATATTTATGCCCACATTTATGCTTTAAAATTCAAATTTTTGATGGGATAATTGTGCTTAAATGGTTGATTTTAAGTGAATTTGTGATGATTGGAATTGTTGGGTTTGGGAAATAAAGAGATGTAAAAAGTGAGTTTTAGTGCATAAATTATTCTTGGATGTTCTAATGTTTATTTGTGCAGCTGAGAATATAAGTTTTATTGGTCCAAATGGCAATTCAAGGCCCAAAATCAGATTTTATTTGGAAAATTCAGAAGGGGCTAAAGTACAAATAGAGAAAATTTCAGGGTATTTGTGCAATTTTGGAAAGTCAGAAAATCTAAAAGATAAAATTTAGTTGTTGAATTTAATTTGGGAATATCAACAGAAAATATCTTCCAAATAATTTTATCATTATCTAAATCTTTTAGTTATTTGGAAGATATAGGATATAAGATAATTGAGTTAATATCTATCAAATATTCTTTAAAACTGATTTAATCTAATGAATATTTGAAAGATATAATATATCAACAGAAAATATCTTATCAACAAACTATTCAGAGTCCAAGCCCAATAAAGCCTATATAAAGAGACCCAAGGGAGGCAGAAAAAGGGACTTCACTTAATTCATTCATTCTCTCATACTCCTCTCACTTTTCTTTCATCTTGTATTCAACTCCATTCATGGAGAGCTAAGCATCTAGGGCTATTCTGTTGTAATTCCATGACGGATTCTAAGGTTACGTTCAGTTAATGCAATTGTTTACTTTGATTATTGATTTAAGTTGTTCTCTCTATGTCTTTCATCTCTCTATCTTGTTAAAAGCAAAGATTTTTGCATCATAATGTGTTTGAATCTACATGCATATTGATTATATGAGTTTTAGGGTTTCTAGGTTTAAATTGAGAATCTACTTTGATTTAATTTAGGAACTTTCATATGATTAAATGGTTTTTACTATCAATTGAGAATGTACTTTGATTGATTAGTAATAATTTCAACTATAATCAATTGAGAATTTACTTTGATTGATTAGCTTTTAATTTGGTTAGGAGATTTAAGAATAGACATGATTAAACACAATAGAATTTGATTGAGAATGTAATTTGGTTGAATTTATTGTGAATAATCTAGAAAGGTTTTGCATTTGATTGAGAATTTACTTTGGTTAAATGCATGATCGCCCTCGAATTAATTAAGAATTTACTTTAATTAATTTGAAACTTAAACAATAATCAATTGAACAATTATCCGTGAATAACCGATGATGAATCTATCTTGGAAAAGCAGTGAAATTAGCCTATTTCATCGTAACTGTTTTTAAGTTTCTTATTTGTTCTTTAAACATTGTCCAAACATTACTTTTATCCATAAGCATTGCATAGCATTCGTAAGAGTCAGATATTCGAAAGCAATTCCGTGTTCGTTGGGAGACGACTCAGGGTTACTTTAGCCCTATCTACCTTCTTGAATACTACTTGGCAATACTGAAGTTGCCTTGAAAAGTAGTATTAATTTGATAGCTTCAATGACAGCGTATCAAATGGTCTAAGCATCTATCATATGAATCATCTAAATGTCTGGTTAACCATAAACAAAAAACCTGAAATACTTATGCTCAAAAGTACAACATGCCTTGGGCAGAAGCATTTGATGAGTAGGAGAAGCCTACAAAAACTTAGTAAGACACCATGCTTAAGATACCTACACATAAGTGTATGAATTACTCTTGTAAAACAGTAAGCGTGAAAATTCATTCTAAGGAAGAAACAAGTTTTACAAAGATGATTTATGATAAACATCGTCTAAAGCTATGCAAAACTTAAGGATAAGTTCTCAAGCCTTGAAATTAACATGTTTATCCTTGAGGAAAAATAAACACTGAATCTTAAATCCTTGTATCCAATCATTGTTAATGGAAAAAGATCTAACGCGAGTATATTGTCTAATGAACATAAACTCTAAACAATAAGACGTAGTCTTAAACATGTCACCAAGGAGAATGTCTTATGGAAAAAATAGTTAATGAAAAGTATGCCCAATAGTATACTTCAAGAATGCTTTCATTAACAAAGATGTAATATTTGAACGTTGTATTAAACAAGATGCATTTCTTATGACATTACATGAAAAAATGGTTTTGAACAAGAAATGATACGTGGCAATTGATCCTTGAATCATGCCTGATCATCAAGATAGCCTAGGTCTTATCAAAGAGCCTAAATGCACTATAAATTCAATGCTTTCCCCCTTATAAAGCTCACTTTTTAATTTAATGTAGAATTATGATGTTGAGATCACTCCAACTCCCTATTCTTCGAAAGTCCCTGGCTAGAGAGTCTCTCAGAGCCTCCTCTAGCCTTTTTCCCCTAGTTAGGGTTCAACCATCTTAGGCAAACTGATTTCATACACCACAACCTTCATATTCATCATACAATAACTTCTATTTCTAAATTCTGCTACATTTTCCCGTCTTCTTTACGTGTTTTGGACAAGTAGAGGAATTTGTTTCTCCATCAATATATCGTGTAACCAACCTTCTAACCTAACTTATGATCATACATAGCTAAAAATATGTTACCAAAGCAACAATGAAATCATTCATGATCTCACACACTAGTTCAACATATAAATGGTCTTAACACAAGGCATAAGCTCATACATAGTCACCTGATAAAGTACTTTCATAATTGCCACACCCTCTCACAAAGTTTTTAGTCTTTCCTTTTATGTGAACTAGCAAATATCAAGTTCTTAATTGCAACTCACACACGTTACAGACCAACCATTCGCTCACCACATGAACTAGAACTCTTTACTACTCTTAGAGTCTTGCAATTGAAGTTCACTTCCCAATCTGTTAGAGAGACTTATGAGTGATGTTCACCAACTGTACCAACATGTAGAATTTACTAGTCATTTGCTCCTGGAAAATACAAAAATATTGATTCTTCTATCATCACTTTAAAATACTAAAATTCGTAAATATAAATATTGAAATATTTTTTCATACGGTAATATATACATATATAATAAGATATATATGCTATAATCCAACATCTATAACATCCTCCTATCCTATTTATAAAAGAAAAAATCGCTATAAAATTACTATTTCTTATAACATATATAAAAAAATAAAGACTTAACTATAATTATAAAATCAAAGTTGTTTTAAAGAAACCACACATGCCAAAATATAAGAAATCCTGAAATTCCTTTTTCTGTCAACACATGTTAATAAACAAAAACATCAATCACACTAATGTTGTGTTGGCTTCGAAAGATTTTACTATTAACAGTTATTTGTGTAGACGGATTCGTGGTTTTGTTTTTGTTCGCTTTAAGGTATTTAGAAGAAAGAAACGGATTTATAGAATCGATGGTTAATTCCATCTTTGCTATCTAGCATAGAGTTGAGAGAATTTGATAATATTCATCCTAAAAAACCAGTTTTGTCACTGTAAAACTATACCTCCTTATATTTATCTTATAAAATGCATACGACATAATGTGATGGATTTAATTCCAATAAAGAAGGAATCAGTTCCAACTAAACTGAAAAATTCATTTAATAATTTTATTAATAATAATATAATTAAATAGTAATATTATTAATAATAATACTATTAAATAATAATAATAATAATTTTACGCTTCTTCTCTATTTTATCTGGCCAAGATGATAAAATTATTTTTCATAGAAATTTTTTATTCAGATTATTAGTATAATTTAATCTTTTAATTATGTATTTAAATTCAATAATCTTTTACAAAAATTTTAAACTTAGTTTTATTCAGAAGATTTATTACTTTATGAAAAATTGAAATTGAAATTATAATTACAAAAAAAAAATGAAATTTTTATTTAAATATATTGTATTAATTATTTATTAATTTTTTTAATACAACTATTTCAAATTATTTTTGTCAAAAAAAAATATTACTCTTAAATATCATTTTATATTATTTATTATATTATTAGTTTTGGTAATTTTTATTTTCTATCAATTAAAAAAAATTATTTGTTACATTGTCAAAACTTACACTAACTTTTATAAATTTTTCTTCCAAAATCACTTTTACTATCTTCCAAATCTCTTTAAAAAAATAACAAATCCATATATTCGTATTCCCTCAAATTCATTCCTCGAACACAAATCATCATCAAAAAATACAATCCGTGCTTTTGTTACAAAATCAAAATATTAATAAACAAACTGTAACTTTGAAATAAATTATATATTATAATAATCATAATTGCACACCTATATCGACAGTAAAAGTAAAAATCTCAACAACAACAAAAAAACTTAAACCATATTTATATATTTTATATCTTGTTACTATTACTGCATATCAAATTTGTATCCACGAATAATATCATAAACACAATATATCAAATATTTCTTTATTCTAATAAAATAAAATTTATGACACCCATGTTTCCTTTTATCCTACCGCTTTCCAACCGACACCGTCTTAAAAATATAGAAAATTCTTAAGTCTTTACATAAGAAACACTTAATCATCACTTTAAATCTTATTTCACATTTATTTACATAAGTCCAATTTCATAAATATTTGAAACACCTTTTTTGGAAATTGTCTTGATAGGAGTTGTCAGACCTCATTAAAAACGCACCCAAAAATCCTCTGAACGGACGCCAGGTGTCAAGCAAAGAGGATTCGGAAATCAATAGTGGAAGGCAGGTGTCGGCAGATGAGCAGACGCTCGTTTTGACGTGAGAAGCAAAACTTGATTTTCAGAAAATTCACGTCACACTCTCTGCATGCACCCTTCTTCCCCAAACTCTGAAAATCCCATTTCTCCTCCTTCTCACTAAAAGCTCTCCCTTCTCTCTACGAAACCTCACCTTTTCTCTTCTCCGATCTCCGTTCAGGCACCGTAGAAGCACTTCCAGCGTCAAGAGCTTCAGTTTGAACCGATCGGTTTCGAGTTCTGAACTGGTAAGTTCTTCTTCTCCTTTAGTCGTTCGTTCTTTGGCACATGCAAACCAAGTTCTGGTTGCATGAGTTCATAATCTCGTTCTGAACCATTTTGGTCTGTTGTTGGTTTAGTTTGAAGAATTGTTGAACGTTGAGGGTAGAAGGAATAGTAGTCAGGCGAACTGTATTCTGCCTCTATGGACGTTCGGTCACGCTCAGAGGTAAGAGAAGCTTATCTAATTTAATTGTATGTTTGCTTGTACGTTCGTTGATAATGAATGCATATTGTTGAGTGGTTGAATGTATATGAAGTATGATTGTTGATATGCTTGTTTATATGAAATATGATTATTTACTATGATATGGAATTTGATCTTATGAAAATAGATGTTGAGAAATGAATTGATATAAAGAATTTTAACATGAAATTTCCCTATGAAAGTGTACGTTCGTCACTAAATGGTCCTTGACCGTTCAGTTTATATAGTGAACTTGGTTGGGATTGGATTCTTTCATTTGGGAAGAATCCTAGTTGAGGACGAACGTCTTCGTTTCGTAATACTGTGCATGAGCGTTCGGCCAAGCATAGTTGTTTCTTGGTATTTGGTTATAAACTTAAGTATATATATAGGTATTTGTATATTTTCGTTTGTTCTTAAACACTACTACAAATGGTATCTTATTATATTTATCAAACCTTCTAATATAAGTTTAGTAGTGCTCGGTCTTACATCCAGCGCTCGTACTAAGTAGTGCTCGGTCTTACACCATGTGCTCGTACTAAGTAGTGCTCGGTCTTACACCAAGCGCTCGTACTAAGTAGTGCTCGATCTTACACCAAGCGCTCGTACTGAGTAGTGCTCGATCTTACACCAAGCGCTCGTACTCGTTTCTTTTATAATTTATCTTGATGAAAATAGCGTTCGTCCAACTTCAATAGAGTTTTCTCTCTATCGTGCTCGGTCATTGACTAGTATTCAGATTTCTGGATGTAAATTCAAATAAGTTAAGTATTTATAAGCGTACGGTTTAATCTTGTGAATTCTTCTAAGTATTATTCTTTGAAGTGTCCGTATTCATTGGTTTCAACCTAGAGTCTTAGCACTTGGCATGGTCTTTGCGGTGATCGGTTTGAGCTCTCAAGAGTCAGTTCATTTAATTGGCTCACTTCGTAAGTAATGTTCGTTCTAGTCGTTCTTGTGATATATAGTTGTACTCGGTTTCTTTCTCAACCCGACAGCAACCCTCTCGGTCTTAATCTATTCTGGAACTAGATACCTCTCTGTCTCGTTCCAAGTGTTCGTTCTCGTTCTGAGTTAGGATGCAACGTTCGGTATCTGTTGTCCTTAAAAATATTTGTACAAAGATGAAATTGAAATGATTGATAATGAAAGATGAAATTGAGATGATTGATAATGAAAGATGAAATTGAGATGATTGATAATGAAAGATGAAAAGAATATGATATGGATGAAATGTTTTGGATTATAGACGAGCATTCCGGGAAGGAATGACTCATGAATGTATATTGGATTTGGTAAAGTATGAATGTGGGCATGCTAAGCTGGCGGTTCATCCTGATGTTCCGTGAGTACTTGTCTTCACGTAGAGGAGGGTAGGTCATGTGTGGGAACGACAGGAGGTCCTAGTCCTTATGGTTAATTTGGACAGATAGGACTAACCTCGGGTGGCAGCTGTTGAGGGTATCCCAGTTACTACATCACCCGGGTGCACGAACGTCGTAGCTACACAGATTTCATACAGTCCGAACAGTCAGTCTAGTATTAGGCTTTGCATGAAACGTATGATGAAATTTATCTTGTGTGTTTGTTTGTGTGAAATGTATGTTTATACATGAATTAAATTATATAAGCTTACCCTATTTCCTGTCTTGTCATGTATTCCCGTTCGTTCGTCTTTGTCATTGCGATGATCACCCTGTGGGTGGGAGCAGAAGGAGAAGAGTTGTTGGATGAAGCATTGAAAGAGGCGCTGGAGGAAGATAACTTAGTAGAGGTAGAAGTTAAGACCGAGCAGTAGAACCGTCCGGTCAATAGTAGTCTGATAGTAAGGTGACCGTTCGATCACCTTTTCCCCTTTGCTTTTGTTTTGACCATTCGGTATAGGCTTTTGTAAACCATTCAGTCAGAATTACTTATGACGTTCGGTTTTTAATTTTCTAGTTTTTTTGTAAGGTCGTTCGGCCTTAACCGTACGTCCTATCTTTTGTAAGAACTGAGCTGTAATATTATTATATGTAATAATTCTATTATATGGTTTTACACTATATTTTTGGGATGTTACAGGAGTTGAACTTAAAATCTTTCATATACTCTAATTGAATAATTATTTAACTTATTTGATCATCTTATTGATCTCAAACATTATTATAACATTCCAAAATATAGTATTAAAGTATATAATAATCATCACACATTTAATAAAACAAGAACAATAGATAAAAGCAGGAAAATAAGGTTAATTAGTCTTCTATTATAATTATATAAAAAACTTTATTTACAAGATTACTAAACAAAACTATATACATATAGCTGATCTACAAAAATCTAAACATCATATGTCTCTCTATCAAGATCTACAAAAATCTAAACATCATACGTCTCTCCATCAAGAGCATGCTTCACAAAAATCTCATCATTTTCTGCCCACACCCATAGGATGATCATAATCAATACCAAAACGCATAAACATACAAAAAAAAGTAAGGTAGTAATAAAACAATTTATAATATATTTAAACATTTCAAACATTATACACATAATACATACATCACCAAGTCAATCAAACACCTTATGCATGGCAAGACTTAGACTAGACTATCTAGATTAGTATGAATATCAAGATATGATAGTTTGTTCACTTGTCGTGGTGAAACAACTAACTCACCCCAAGCTGTCACATAAGGTTAGTTCGTTATCATTCGCCTTAAGCTAATGTAAAACCCCTAGGCTAGGACCTCCATGAAGTTCTTCCTTGGAACTCATTAACATACCTTTTGCATTGATTAAACAAATAAACATACCACTTCATAAATCACCTTAAAAATCATCATAAGTTATCACACAATGCATCACACAAACCAAATAGTGCATTGTGATAACGGTTGAAAATACCGTTATTTGTGATGCTATTTTGATACTAAAATAACCCTTTTTGCCTTCGAAGACTGCTTAACTCTTGTTTTACTTGAATTTAGTAAATAAGTGAAGAGAGGTTATACTTTATGAATTTGATCATTAATTCCCTCAATTTTGTAGGTCACAAGTCTCGCAAGGGCGCTTGACTACCCCCATTTGGGGCACTGAGCGCCACTATCCTTGTAAGCACGCCTAGGCGCCCCCTCCACGGGCATTGAGCGTCAGCAAGCCACATCGCAAGACACTAGGCTGCCCTCAGTCAAGACGCTAAGGGCTAGTCTCTTTGCAGTCACGCGTGGGCGTCCTTAGCTAGGGCCCTGAGCGCCAACAATGTTTGCCAATGATCCAATTTGGTTCTATTTAAGGGTTTCTACACTCTAGGGTTCACATCTTTGGACGGCTGAAGCACAGAAAAGCTGATTTCGACCCTTTTGGAGGGAGATTGGGCATGCAGGAGTTTTCCTTCTCACTTTCTAGGGTTTTCATTCATTCATTCTTCCATTGTAAGCCAAGGTTCTCCAAGACAATGGAGAACTAAAGTCAATTGTTGTTGGGGATGATGTAACCTCTAAACTTTCATGTACTTGAATATGGTTTAAACATTTTATGCTTCTTTCATTGAATGTTAGTGATTTTCTCTTGTTCCTAATGCTTGTTATGTTTTGGCCACTCATGACTTGATGTTTGATTTATTTGAGTATTGGGAAATATCTTATGAATCATGATCTAGAGGATTTCACCCAAAGGGAATATTGCCTAGGGATAGGACGTTTGGTTGTCTTAAGCTTCTTTTCTTAATGCGGAATTGATTGTTAGGGTTTTCAAGGGATTGTTGTCTAATAATCAAGACTAGGCTTTTTATGCTGATACATCGAGTTTTAAGTAATTTAGAAAGTGACATTAATTATTTCAATGAAGAAGATGAGTTCTAATATGCATGAAAGTGAAGTAGGTGAAATCTAACCCCAACAACATCATCATCTCATATTATCAATCTCATCCATTCATTCTTGTGTCAAGCCTCAATTGATCAATTTGCATTCATATTTTTGTTGCATTTGCATATAAACACCAAGAAAATAGCTTTTAAGTCTTGATTAATTAAGGTATTACACAATTGTTAAGTAAACATGAGTCTCTTGGGAAATGATACTTGGTCATATTATACTGACCAATTTTATATTACTTGATACGATTTGGTACACTTGCCAATGTGTTAACAAGTTTTTGGCGCCGTTGCCGGGGACTCGTGGTCATATTATACTTTTGTGTGATTCTTAATTTGCTTAGACTTTTTCTTTATTTTACTGTTATTTTTATTTTTATTTGTTTGGGCTAATTTGGTGCTTTAGTGTGGTGTTCTATAGTGTATGCAGGACAAGGTTCGTACTAGGAGCACAAAACTATCTGAATCTCTTCTTAAAGGACTGGAAAATAGTAGAAGAAGAAGGAGGAAAAGAATTTCCAGAGAACTTTTTCCTCCTCCTAAGAATCTTCAATAGCCTTTTTCATTATCTGATCAGGAGACAGGAGATATGGCTAACAATCATAATGGTAGACGTACCCTGGAAAACTATGCAACAGCCACAAGCCCTCTTCATTTTAATAGCATTGCAAGGCCAAGGGTTAATGCCGCAAGCATGGAGATGAAGCATGCTCTCATTCAATTAGTGAAGTGCAACCAATTCAAGGGATTAGCTCATGAAAATCCATATGAACATCTAACCACTTTCAATGAAATATGCAATACAGTGAAGATTAATGGTGTGCCAGATGAGGCTATTAGACTTAGTTTGTTCCCTTTCTCTTTAGGAGGCAATGCTAAGATGTGGCTTAATTCATTCCCAAAGAATAGCTTCACTAAGTGGGAAGATGTGGTGGCTAGCTTCCTGAACAAACATTTTCCTCAGTCCAAGGTCAACAAAGGCAAGCAGGAAATTTCTTCTTTTAGACAGGGCATGGATGAAACTCTAGGTTAAGCGTGGGATAGATTCAAAGGTTTATTGCGGAAGACACCCACACATGGCTTTGATGAACCCACGGTGGTCATTCTTTTCCTTGGAGGACTGAGTTCACAGACTAAATTGATGCTGGATGCCTTAGCTGGAGGTAATATCAAGTGCAAGACTCCACAAGAAGCTTATGAGTTGATTGAAAATATGGCCGCCAATGATACTGAGATGCATAATGAAAGGGATCAATTTAAACTAAAAGGAATTCTATAATTACAATCTCAAGATGCTTTATTGGCTCAAAACAAAATAATGACTCAACAATTGGAGACTTTGATGAAGAAAATCTCTCAACTGCCTCAAGAATTGTAGAATGCTTCTCAAGCTCAACATCAACTTTGTGAGCTATGTGGTGGAGATCATATCAATGGACAATGCGCCATGCAAGCTATTACCCAAGAAGAAGTCAATTTTATGGGTAATCAAGGTCGCCAAGCTAACTACAACCAAGGTTGGAAACCTCAACCAAGCATGGGTCAAGGGCAAGCTAGACAATTCAATAGACCACCACAGCAGCAATGACAACTACAACCCTCCTTATATGACAGGACTACAAAGCTAGAGGAGACACTCCAACAGTTCATGCAAGTGTCAATCTCCAATGAAAAAGCACTGAAGCTGCCATTAGAAATTTGGAGATGCAAGTTGGCCAATTGGCTAAGAAGTTGGAGGAGAAACTTGTGAAGAATTTTGGGGCTAATACTGATGTTAACTCTAAGGAGGAGTGTAATGTCATTATGACTAGAAGTGGTAAGATGTTATAGGAGAGAAAAATTGAGAGAAAAGAGAAAGATGAGTTGAGTGAAAAAGAAGAGATGAATAGAGAGAGAAAAGAAGAGGAAGAGAAAAAGAAAGAAAAAGAGAATGGAGAGGTTGAGGTAAAAGAATAAGAGAGAGTAAAAGGAAAAGAAATTGAGAAGCCCCTTTCTTATCCTAAAGTACATTCAAGGAAAGAAAAAGAGAAGCAATTTGGGCGGTTCATGGAGATCTTCAAGCAATTGGAAATTACTATACCCTTGACCGAAACACTACAGCAAATTCCTACTTATGCAAAACACTTAAAGCAATTCTCAGCAAGAAGAAGAAATATTTAGATGAGGAGACAATTGAAGTGCAGGGTAATTGTAGTGCGATCATGCAGAAGACTCTTCCTCCAAAATTCAAAGATCCGTGAAGTTTCAATATCCCTTGCACTATTGGGAATAATGACATAGGAAAGACTCTAGTTGATTTAGGGGCTAACATAAATTTGATGCCCCTATCTGTGCTCAAGAAGATTGGTGGTCTTGAGGTCAAACCGACAAGAATGATCTTGCAAATGGCAGATAAATCCATCAAGAATCATCATGGTTTAGTAGAAGATGTTGTGGTTCATATTGATAAACTCCAATTCCCAGTTGATTTTGTGGTGATGGAGATGGGGGAAGATGTAGAAATCCATCTCATTCTTTTAAGACCATTTATGAAGACAACCAAGGTTGTAATTCATGTAGATGATGGAGTTTTAAAATTGAAAGATAAAGATGAAAAGGTGATGATGCAATCCTGCTTGACGTACCTTCCTCAATGTTTTCCTTTTGTAATTTTTACATTTTATTGTATATGTATATCAGCTTACAAGGAGCATGGGTTACTATAAATACACAGCTCCTCTCTTGTATTGGGGACTTTTGAGATTAATGACAATTGAGTTTTCTGAAACCAGAAACAATTCTCTCTTGAGAGTCAAGGCTAGATAGTCCAAGGACTCCCTCTAGCTACCTTACTCCCTCTAGCCACCTTCTGGCACACTACCTCCATTTTCATTTTCTCCATTTACTTTGTGCTTCTCTCCTCTCCACGCTACCATTTTTCGCTGCCACCTCGTCAGCGCACATCAGCGCTCCAAGCTGCCTACACCTTCAGCAGCCACGCGTCCTCTTTCGTATCTTCATCAGCACATCACTCTTCATTTTTTATTTCATTAGCGTTTCTCTCTCATGAGACAGATTCTTTCTCGAGAGTGCCCTTCATCATCATCAACCATTCTTCATCACAGATCCATCTCTTCTCCTCCGTAAGTATCAAATTCACTAGCTTCTTCATCTTTCTTCCACTGTCACCAAATCATCTGAACATTTCGCTAGTGTTTTCCTTCCTTCACCATTTTCTTCACATTTTGACCGATTAAGCACCTCTCCAACCTTCGTTCTTCCCTTTCTACCGATTAAAAATCATTTCTCACTGATTACTCGATTTAGATTAGGGTTTCCTTCCATTATAGGGTTTTCCACCATTAACCCTAATTTCTTGAGTTCTTCTCTCTTTCACGATCGATCTAGACTCTCTCTTTTGTTCCGCTGCGTTTTACTCGTTGGAGGAAGCTTCAAAGGAGTTGCATCGCACCTTCGGTCACTTCTCGGAGTTGCTCTTCCATCAATTGGCACTAGAGCTTTGGTTTCGTCCCCGCGTCGAAGGTAAGTATATATGTTTCGAGTTTTCTTCCGGTCTTGCATTGTTTCAACTTTTCTTGTGTTCGCCTTTTTTTGTCTCGGTTTGATTTTGATTATGAGTATTTTGTGTTGTTTCTTTTCATTTTTGAGTTATTCATCATTTTCCTTCATTGACTTGAGTATTCTGACTTGTTCTGTGCCTTGAGTCATTACTTTGAGTTTTATTTTCATTTTATTCGGTGATTTCACTTTATTTGAGTTTTTAATTTCTAAATCCATTTTTGTCATGTTCTAGTCTTGTGCTTTGTTTTAATTGTCAATTAAATCTGAGTTTAACTGTGATTCAATTGAGTTTTTGCTTTGAGTAAGATCTGTCCATCATCATAAGCGGTGACATTCAATTGAATGAGCTTGATGACAAACTTCAACAACAGTTTTAATGTCATTTCATTTATCTGAAGCGTTTTGAGTTTTTGATGTTGTGCATTACATGTAATTGTATTGAACTTTTGAAATTCTGTGAGCTGAAAGTTGAATCTGTTTGTGGATAGCAAATGCACACCAATTAAGCTATGAAATGTTGCATTGAGCTTGGGTGCAAGATGCTTACAACAACATCAGTTTCTCTTTTGCCAGTTGCACCGAAACTAGTTCTTCTTTGTAATCTGTTTTGAGTGTGTGTGTCTATTCTGCTTGGTATTAGCCCATTACTAAGCTTCTAGTTTAATTATATTCTAGAGTCATTTGCATTTTGCATTTGGTGTTGTTAAAAAAAATTCTGTAGTTTTCTTTGTGTTGAATCAATTGTTCATGACTCATATCTTGTGAAGTTAAATTGGAATAGAGTCAAATTATATGTTGTGAATTGTAGCAAAATAAAGTGAAAGTATAAAAGCATAAGTTCTTGTGATTTGAAAAGAAAAAGAAATTAGAAAAGAAGTATTGACTAAACCACATACAGAGCAAAGTGGCAAGTGCAATTCACAACACAATTTCACTCTTAATGTTTCTCTCCTTTTCCTGGTTCATCATTTAATTTGATTGGAGTGAACATTTTAGAGCAATTGGCAATGCATTGTTCTATTTCAGTTGCAAATCTGTTTGATCATGTATGATTCAACTTGCTTGGATTTTTCTTGTGTTTTTAATATGTTCTAGATCCTTTGGTAGGTTTATTTTGTGTGCCTTCTTCTTCAATTACCTTGTTTCTTATTTGTCTTGTTGATAACTCTGGTCTTGTCTACTTCATACGTGCAATATATTCTGTGGTTCCTAATTGAAGCTTTTGTTGTTTTTGTAATCTGGTCTAGAGTTGATCTAGAGTAGGTTCTCTATTGTGCTGTCATTGCTTTGTGGTTGTCCTGTTCTGATCTCTGACTTTGCCTTAACTTAGCCATTCTTGTTTGAGAAACTTTTATACTTTGGTTTATGGAATTTGAAAGAAGGTTTGTGTGCTTGGTAGCATCTAAGGTGGTGGTGCTCTGAAAGATTCTCCAGCTTTGTACTGCCAAGGGAGAATCTCCCTTCCAAACCTTTCCATTTTGAGTGCTTTAAGCTTTCAGAGAGAAACCTGAGTTTGTGAGCTTTGTATGGCTACATCTAAAGCCAAATATCCTTGTTGAGAGCGTGTTCTTACTTCAGTTCTGAATCTGAATTGTGCTCACCAATTAGATTTGTGCAGTTTTTTTATTGCCATTTATAGGTGGTGTTGTGTAAAGAGTGAATTACAAACAGCTGCAACAGTAAAGAAGTTGAACAAGGAGTCTCATGAAACTTGAATTGAATGGGCTTTGGAAGTGCATACTAGAACCTTCACTGATACAGTTGTAGAACTTCAATAGAGTCTAGCTTAAGCAACCAGAGGTAGAAACACTTCATGTGAGAGTGTTGAACTAAGGGGAGTCTTTTACCTTAAATTGCTTCTATTTTGGTTAAATTATTCCTATTATAGCTTGTCATTGATTAGTATTATTTGAAGTGTTGATCTGGTATGATAGTTTTTGTAGACTAGGATTAGCCAATCTGAATTCTAAATTGGAATTGTTTTTGCATTGCATTAGATTGGTAAGGTTTTGATTAGTTTGGATGGTTGTTTAATCAGTTTGGTTTCAGCCCTGAATCACATCCATATGCATCTGGTTAAATGTACATTTCCATGTGTGTTTTGTGGGATTTTGATGTGACGTTGTGTGTGCATAGTTGAACTATTTGGAGTTTAGTTTGAGCAGAGAATTACTGAACAAACAGTAGTACAAACACCTCACATGAGAGATTTGAAATTAAGGAAGTTGATTGCTTAAATTGCTTTCTTTGTTATGACTTGCAATTGTTGGGATTGGAATTGTTTGATCTGCTGATTTAGTTGGAATTGTTTGTGCAGTATAAGTTGAGACCATTAATTGAGAGCAGCAAGGATCTTTTGCTACACCAACTGCACCAATCTGAGAGAAAGGGAGGAATATTTTATACTGTGTAATTTCCTCTTGCTATCTATGTGTAGATAAGGTGCATTGATTCCAATTGTGATTTGTGACTGTAGGATATACTGGCCAGGAGATTCAAAAGCATTGATTCCAGAAGCAACAAAGTTGAACCAAGACTAAGCTGTCCATAATGCAGAAGTGGACCAAGACCGTAGCAGCCTAGCTTAGCTTTGATATTTCTTTTATATTTTTTGATCCATTTAATTTGTAATAGGCTTGTGTTAGCCTACTGGTAGTTTTAGTTTTGTTCTTAATTTGTAAAAGGCCTTTAAAAAGTCCAAGTGCTTTGGAAGAGTCCTTGGTGCTCTTTCAACCGTTGGCAACGTTACTTGTTTGACTTGAATTTTGATTTTACGTGTTAGGAGTGATTTAGGATAAAAGGGATTAAACTCTAAGCCTTGTCACATTAGAGTCTGAGGTGTCTAGTCTAGTCTTTTAATTGTGCTTATTTGTTTATGAGTCGTGTCCTTTGATTTTAAAGGTAATTTTAGTTTAAGTGGTAACTAGTTAGTAACCCAAGACATTTCTGGCAAGGTAAGACTTGGTATTTAAGCAGCCTTTGACTCAACTCTCTTACCTAGGACGTGTCTAAGTGGAAGCTTTTAGCCCTTTAGATTAAGAAAACTTTTAAAAACAAAGATTCTTGTTATAGTTCATATAGGTGGTCTAGGTCATCTAGGAATCTTCCATTCTTTGGTAAAGACATAGGTGCATTAACATACCTAGCTTGGGAAAAACAAATTAACAAAATAAATCCTTGGTTTTATAGAGAGAGTGAATCTTATGTCCTTAGTATATATCTCTCTAAGTCAGAAGAGCATGCAAGTGAGTGGTGGAATGAAAGACAATATCATGTTAGGAAAGGTAGAAAGTCCTCCATTCGTGATTAGCATGATTTAAAAGCTTGCATGAGAAGAAAGTTTGTGTCTTCAAGCATTAAAAGAAACCTAGAACTAATTAGAGATTGCATTGATGATGGAAAATTATTTCTTGAGAGTTTAAATGATCATGGGTTTCTTCGTAGAGAACTAGAATTTGGGGCAAGACTTAAAGTCATTCAAGGAAAGAAAAAGAGAAGCAATTCGGGCGGTTCATGGAGATCTACAAGCAATTGGAGATTACAATAACCTTAACATTACTATATCCTTGACCGTAGCACTGTTGCAAATTCCTACTTATGCAAAACACTTAAAGCAATTCCTTAGCAATAAGAAGAAACATTTAGATGAGGAGACAATTGAAGTGCAGGGCAATTGCAGTACCATCATGCAGAAGAATCTTCCTCCAAAATTCAAAGATCTGGGAAGTTTCAATATCCCTTACACTATTGGGAATCATGACATAGGAAAGGCTCTAGTTGATTTAAGGGCTAGCATAAATCTGATGCCCCTATCTATGCTCAAGAAGATTGGTGGTCTGGAGGTCAAACCGACAAGAATGATCTTGCAAATGGCAGATAGATCCATCAAGCATCCTTATGGTGTAGTAGAAGATGTTGTGGTTCAGATTGATAAACTCCAATTCCCAATTGATTTTGTGGTGATGGAGATTGGGGAAGATTTAGAAATCCATCTCATTCTTGGAAGACCATTCATGAAGACAACCAAGGTTGTAATTCATGTAGATGATGGAGTTTTAAAATTGAAAGATCAAGATGAAGAGGTGATGATGCAATCCTGCCTAACGTACCTTCCTCAATGTTTTCCTTTTGTAATTTTTACATTTTATTGTATATGTATAATAGCTTGCAATGAGCATGGACTACTATAAATACCCAGCTCCTCTCTTGTATTGGGAACTGTTGAGATTAATGAGAATTGAGTTTTCTGAAACCAGAAACAATTCTCTCTCGAGAGTCAAGTATAGATAGTCCAAGGACTCTCTCTAGCCACCTTACTCCCTCTAGCCACCTTCCGACACACTACCTCCATTTTCATTTTCTCCATTTACTTTGTGCTTCTTTCCCCTCCACGCTAGCATTCTTCGCTGCCATCTCGTCAACACACATCAACACTTCAAGCTGCCTACACCTTCACCAGCCACACATCCTCTTTCGTATCTTCATCACACATCACTCTTCATTTTTTTTTCATTCGCATTTCTCTCTTGCGAGACATATTCTTTCTCGAGAGTGCTCTTCATCATCACCAACCATTCTTCATCACAGATCCATCTCTTCTCCTCCGTAAGTATCAGATTCACCAGCTTCTTCATCTTTCTTCCACTGTCACCAAATCATCTGCGCATTTCGCTAGGATTTTCCTTCCTTCACCATTTTCTTCACATTTTGACCAATTAAACACCTTTCCAACCTTCGTTCTTCCCTTTCTACCGATTAAAAATTGTTTCTCACCAATTACTCGGTTTAGATTAGGGTTTTCGTCCATTATAAGGTTTTCCACCATTAACCTTAATTTCTTGAGTTCTTCTCTATTTCATGATTGATCTAGACTCTCTTTTGTTCTGCTGCGTTTTACTTGTCAGAGGAAGCTTCAAAGGAGTTGCATCGCACCTTGATAATGGTTGAAAATACCGTTATTTGTGATGTAATTTTGATACTAAATGCACCCTTTTCTGCTTAGAAACTTGCTTGGAATCATGTTTTTCTTTTAAGTTGTGTGAATAAGAGAGTTGAGGTTGAATTTGATGGTTTTATGATTAATTCTCCTTGTTTTGATTGAAAATAAGATAACATGGAAAGCAGGGATGAAGTTCTAAGGAGATAGAGCTCAGAAAGGCCTGGAAAAACACCAAAAGGGAGGGATGCTCGAAGCTTGGGCGCCCTTTTTGGATGCTTGAGCGCAGAAGAGTGTCGCTCACTGCCCGGGCGCCCTTTTTGGGGAGCTTGAGCGCTAGAGGCTCGAACCTTGGGTGCAATCTGGAAGGCTTAAGCGTGGAATACTACCGCTCACCGCCCGGACGCCCATTTTTGGGAGCTTGAGTACCGAAAGCACGAAGCTTGGGCGTCCTCTTGATGACAAATTTATGAACACCGAAAAACGGCGCCACAAACTTGTTAAACAATCGGCAAGTGTGACCGAATCGTATCAAGTAATAAATAAGGTAAGACCAAATATCGTTTTCCCAAAGGACTCACGGCCTAGTTTAGCTATGTGATTTGTTGATTATTTAAGACTTAAGAACAATTTGATTATAGGTTTTAATGCAAAAGACAATAACTAAACATGTATGCATGAATGTTTGTCAATGGAAAAGAACAAAACAAACACTTCAATGAATTATATGGATGAGTATGTTATTGGGGTTATCAATTTCATCTTATCCACTCTCATATAGTTTCAGGAATTCATCATTCTTATCATCAATGCTAATGCCACTCTCTAAATTACCTTGCAAGAAGGCCTATCCCTAATTACGAGTTCATACAATTCCTAGCATTCCTAGCAATTAGTTCTTAAAGTTCAGGAGCTTAAAGGCAACCAATGTGCTATTGGGAGAAATTCCCCGGATCTAGACTTCTTCGTACGTTCCCGTATGGACAAAATGAATAATCATAGCAATGAATGAGTTAAACAAAGCAAGCAATAAGCAAAGAGGAAAAACCCTAGCTAAAGATGAAAGAAAGCATATATCTTAATATAACACATTAAATCAAATTCCATATATGAGAGTTTCACAAGACTACATTGATTCTCCAACAACAATACAAGGTTTAGTTCACCATATTCATGGTGAAACTAGATGAAAAATAATGAAAGAATGAAAGATAAAACCCTAGAAAGAGGAGGAGGTAGCCTGAGCATCCAAGATCTTCCTTCAAGGGGTGGAAAAGAGAGTGTTTGCTTCGTCTCTCCAAAGATCCAAACCCTAGGACGTCCTAAAGCTTATATATTATTCTAAAATTACAGAAAATTAGGCCCAAGCCCAAAAATAGTGCCACTCAGCGGTAAGTGCGTGAGTTGTTTTGTTCCCCTCAGCAGCCAAATCACCCCTTAGCGGATCCAACGTGACTGTCTGAGTGCCGCTCAGCGGTAAACTGCCGCTGAGCGGCAGTTGCAGCTTCTCCTTTTGCACTTTTTGATGTCTTTTCTGATTCCATCTCTATCCTTCTTCACTTCTTTCACCAAATTCACCTTAAAACCTGCACAAAAACACTGAAATCAAGCATAAACCTGTCCAACTCTCTTATTTCTAAAAATATGACCAAAAGCATGATTTCAAGCTAGTTTCTAAGTGTTAAAGGTTGCTTTTAGTATCCATTTTAAGCATGAAAGTAACAGTTTTTCAACTGTTATCACCTCTCTGAGGCTTGAGCGTGGAAGACCACCGCTCACCGCCCGGGCGCCCTAAGTGGGGCGCTTGAGCGCCAGTGACCCGGGCTTGGGCTTGTTTTTGTTATGTCTTCTCTCTGTTTAAAGGACTCAGGCGTCCTATCTTTTGTATCTCTGGCTGGAGCAGCACAACACCACACTCTTCCACTCTCTGAAGGCGGTTATGGGGCCAGGAGCTTCCATCCTCTACTTTCAGGGTTTTGCTATCTCATGTTTTTCCATTATTCATCTAGTTTCACCATGTCTATGGTGAACTAAACTATATTTCTTGTTGGGGAATGATCTAACCTTGTGAACTCTCATGTATTTGAATTGATTCTCAATAACATATGTTTTTTCATTAATTGTTAGAGTAATTCATTTGTGTTTCTTACATGCTTTGTTTAACTCATTCATAGCATGATGTATGAATTGCATGAGTGCCGGGAGATTCCTTACGATTTAGGTTCTTGTTGAATTCTCCTAAGAGTAATATTGCCAGGGATGAGGGTATGAGTCTTGGTCGTCTTAAAGCTCTTGTTCTTCACATTTAATTACTAGGAATGCGAGGAATTGCATGAACTGGTGATTAATGACAGGCTTCTTTGCCGAGGGATCAGATTTAAGTGATTTAGTGAGTGACGTTAACATTAATGCATAAGGAAGAATTCTTACATGAGAGGGAACTTGGTGAAATCTAACCCTAGCAACATATTCATCTCATATTACAAGCAACATCCGTTATCACTGTATTATTCTGCCATTGATCAAATTACATTCATATTTAATTTTTTGTCTTTGCATCTAAAACCAATGATCTTTATTTCTTTAAGTCTTAATTAATCGAGTTATCACACGACTCTTTAGTGCCGAGACTCTTTTAGGATACGATACTTGGTCTTACCATTTTATATTACTTATGTGATTCGGTACACTTGTCGATCATCCAACACACCTTCCATCACTTCTCGGAGGTGCTCTTCCATCAGGTGACTTTTAATGTCTTTGAAGATGTGCAGCCAATTCAAGCAAAGCAGACTAGTCCTAAAATAACATATGAAGTTCTATCAATGACTAGTTTATCTGATCAAGATGCTAAATTTGTCAAAAGAAGTCATAATTGTTTTTCTTCAAAAGTAAAGGAGGAGGAAGGAGATAACGAAAAGAAACTAGTGCACCAGGACTCGATGATGGACAAAAATGAACTCAAACCTGGTAAACCATAGAAATTCAAGAACAGGTTATGTGTTACCAAAGATATCAAAGCAAATGGAGTTCTTGAGATTGAGGCGCCTTATTCAAGGAGAGTCAGAGTGGTGACTACGAAGCTATTGAACTTATGTTGGTGTGATGAAAGAAAGAAGCACGCCAATATCAAGAATCCAAATTGAGCATGATGGTATCAAACTAGTGACATTAAAGAAGTGCCTGCTGGGAGGCAACCTAGTTTTCTAAACCCTTATGTTTAATTTTTGTTATTTGTTTGTGTTTGATGTGTTTGGTGTGATCTAGTATGCAATGATATGTTTTGGTTTGGGGTGAATGTTTGTGGTATGATGCATAAAACTTTGAGAGTCAAAATGTAAAATATGAAACTATGAGTGTGTAAGACCTATGAAAAATATTTACCTTAATAGCAACAATTTTATTACTATTAGTAATAAATTTTTCTTTATGAATGGAAAATATAATTAACAAGTTTATGTAAAAATAAAATGTGAAAAGCTAAATAAGAAATTTTGGTAGCTTAAATGGTAAAAAATTGTGGTGATTTCAAGAACATGGGTTCAAACTCTTTTCTACCTTTTTATTAAAAAAAAGAAAAAGAAAACAAATGGACAAAGAAACTTTCGGTAACATCTTTCGGTGATTGAAATGATAAAATATATATATATATATATACATATAATAATTAAAAAAAACACCAAATAGTACCAGAATCTTGGCCTATAAATACCAAGCAAGGGGGAGGGGGATTTTGCACCAAGAAGTAGAGAGAAATCATAAGATTAGGAAGAATTTAGAGTAAGAAGGATTTTAGTGTGGAAATTCTGGAAGTTTTCTAGGAACAACCTCTGATCAAGAAACTAAGTCTGGAATAGAGGTAGGGGAGCTAACCTTTCTAAGCTTTTATATTATGATTTAGTATTGTTTTATTATTATTCATGTCTTGAAATTCTTTGTGAATACTGTTAATGAAAAACATGTGTTTGTTATATATCTATGTATATTGAATTTCTGTGTTAATATTATATGTTGTTGTTTTGAATCTGTAAATAAGAAATTTGTTAAAAACTAGTTGAGGAACACTTTGGCTAAGGAAAGACTTGGTACTTAAGTTGTCCATTGTGACGCATCTATCTTTCCTGCAAGTCTACTCAACAAGTTTTTAACTTAAATCTTATTGAACACATTATGTACTGTTAAATTATCATGCAATATATCTTGTTGGAATGAAAATTTTTGATGAATTCATGTTATTGTGGTGGATACGAAATTATGAATTTGAGCATGGTATGAGTTGATGAATATGAACATGATATGAGTCTCGTGGAGAGATTCTGTAATGATATGGTATTAGTATATATGTTGATGTTGAGGGTCCTGTTGTTGGAGGTTATCCTGATACTCTAATAATCATCCAGTCTCAAGTAGAGAAGGATGAATTATGTTGTGAGAGGGGCAGGAGGTTGAGGAGTCAATATTTTCTTGACTTCACTTAGTTTATTGTGCTAGAATTAATCAGGGAATTGTGCTTAAATGTCTGGTATTTTTCCGTTTTTGCTAAGTGTGCTTAATTTGACCAGAAATTCTTATTTTAATTAATTTGAATTATTTGAGCTAATTCTTTTCATCATTGATTGCAGGAAAAATTTTGGAGATACATTTTGGGACATCAGGAAGAATGCCAAATAAATTCAAGACTCTCCACATAGACATTTTAGAATTAATTAAATTGTAATTTAGTAATGTAGAATGTTTTTGGATTAACATTTGTAGATTGAGCCAATTTTTGGCAAAATGAACTAGGCCCAAAAGTGGGGGTGGATGACTTGGCACCCTAGGGTTTTTGTGTGGACCCCACCCTCATTAAAAGAAGACACACGACCTTGGAGAGGGAGAGCCGCCACTTGCCACTTGTTTTTTGGAGGTTTTGGTTTTTGAACGTTTTTTTTGGAATGGAGAGGATAACGAGGCACATTTGTTTTCTTGGAGAATGAAGCGTTATTTTGCTTTGTTTGTGCACGCTGTTACATTCTTATTCACTCTATCGGTTTCTTTTGGCTTGCCTTTTGAATGTTGTTTCTAGAGCTTCTATGTTGATGCTTGAAGAATTTCTTTTTTACGCTGTTATAGTGGGATGAGAAATGAAGCACATTTACTTCTCCATTTCTTATTTTTGCAAGCGCGAAGGAGGAAACATTCTTGGTTGTTAGCTTTTATTTGTTGAAGAATGTGCACAACAAGGTCTTGGAAAATGAGAGCTCTTTAATTTCATTTTGTGCTTTTCATTTTGGGAGAGTGTCACGTCAAGTCTAACAACTTTCTTTTTAGTAGAGAAGACTTTTGATTTGTAATGGGAAGAGGTGGCACACGGACATAGCTAGCTGGAAGCGTAAGGAGGCACATTGGATGTTACTTTCTTTTAACAAAAGCATTATGGTGATTTATTAGAGAAGACCACACTTGATGATGATGTGATGACAGCTTTGGTGTGCATGGGATTGAAGGGAGCAGTAGCTGATCCAGCAAAGTGGTGTCAAGGCTGGCTGGAAGAAGAGCGTGATTTATCTTTGGAGAGGAACTCACGGGATTGGCTTGTGCACGCGAGAACAGGAAGGTGAGTAATTGGGAGAAGGTAGCGTCCATCTAGGAGGGAGAAGCGGTGCAGCAAGGGATTGAATTTTATAGCTGCACGGTGATTAATTTTGAAGAAGTGTGCACACGGTGTCCAGCTACTGCCACGTCCAAGTGAGAGATGCTCCAAGGGTCTTCTTTTAAATCATTTTAAATGTTTGATCCTATACTTAAGTTTGGTTACAATTTTCATATTGAATATATTTAGGTTTGAATGCTTGCTAATTTTTAAGTGATTTTTACTTATTCATCAGTTGCTTCTTTCAATGGTCATTGTCACGGACGTTAATTCTCACTCCTTTCAATTGGTTCAGATTTTTGCACTGAATGTTTTATTCCAATGTTTTCATTTACTTTAATGTTGTCTATTATGTTCAGTTGTGGTAATTAAATTGTGATGTTAGCTTAAGTGACCAATCGTTTTAATTCTATGTTTACATCTGTGTTTACATTTGTGTTTTAAATTTAGCTCATTTGCATTCACAAACTCTTCACCAACTTCCCCCCCCCCCCTACGTGTCTAACCTAATTCTCGAACCACATTTAGTCCTTGAGAGACGACCTAGGAGTCATTTCCTAGCACTATACTGTATTTATTTACACATCAAATTTGTATGGGCCGCGACAGTCGCATCAGAGGTCCTGGTCTATGAGCTGGTTTTGGGACATAGTGTTGAGGACTAACCTTGTGGATGGTATGGAGTATTTTGGAAGTGAATTTGTAAGAAGTAGAAGTCATCACAAGTGCATAACCTCTCGTGACCGCTCATCAACGTATCATCTAGATGAGTGTCTATTGGGTATTGTGGAATGAGTGTCTATTGGGTATTGTGGAATGAGTGTCTATTGGATATTGTGGAATGAGTGTCTATCGGGTATTGTGGATGAGTGTCTATTGGGTATTGTGGGATGAGTGTCTATTGGGTATTGTGGAATGAGTGTCCATTGGGTATTGTGGAATGAGTGTCTATTGGGTATTGTGGAATGAGTGTCTATTGTGTATTATGGAATGAGTGTCTATTGGGTATTGTGGAATGAGTGTTTATTGGGTATTGTGGGATGAGTGTCTATTGGGTATTGTGGGATGAGTGTCTATTGGGTATTGTGGGATGAGTGTCTATTGGGTATTGTGGGATAAATGTCTATTAGGGATTGTGGTATGATGGGATGAGTGTCTATGGTGCGATTGTTGTATGATGGTATGAGGGTGTCTGACATAATTATTATATGATGTTTGTTGATTGTATCAAAGTAATTATGCATGTTTTTATAAATGATTTGTTGCATGTTAGCTCACCCTACTTGTTTGTGTTTGTGTTTGTGCGATGATCGTATAATTCGTTATACGGGAGCAGATAAGGAATGTCGGCTGATTCAGTGCCAATGAAGAAAGAGATAGAAGAATAAATTAGAAGAATTCAAGTTATATTTATGAGTTTGTAGTTGAAATCTGAGTTTAAAACATATATACTTATCAACTATGAATTATCAAGTGTGAGATTATGGGATGTTACCTTAAATGTAATGCTACAATATATCAATTATAAATTATCAAGTGTGAGATTATGGGATGTTACAAAGTGGGAGAAATAGGAATCTTTGTAAGTGCATTGGAATTGTTATCTTAGACGGATTGACGCTGAGGGGCCCATGCCTATGGGCGCCCAGCGCTAGTTGAGCAGGTTGGAGGACTCATGATCGAGTGGCGCTCAGCGCCCTTCTGAGGGGCGCTCAGCGTGGACGTTGCTGGCAGCACAGTTTGGGCCTTTTCGGGCTCAGCGTCCTTAGGCCCAACTAACCCTTTTAACCCTAAAAGTCTCGTCCAAACCCTCACTTTTCACTCTCACACTTTCCAGCCACTCAAACCCTTACCCTAAGAGTTTTCTCTCTCTTTCCTCTTCCTTTCCACCATCAAAGATCATCCCTTTCACTCAAATTTGCTTCCAAACTTCAAGATTATGGTGAGTTGCTGCCCCTGTTCTCTACCCAAGCCATAAGTTTTCCAACTCTATTGTGCATCTTTCAAGCTTTGCATCTCCACTCAAGTAGGCATTTTCATTTTGTTCTTAAAGTTTTTGATTTATTGATGATGTTTGATTCTATGATGTTGGTACTGCTATTTGAAATGATTGAGATGGAGTTTTGACTGATATTTTTGAGAAAATACACTGCATTGAACGAAAGAATCATCAAAACACCATGTTGAATTTACTATCAGGACGTTGAGGGGCCCTTGAGTAGCGCTCAGCGTCGACTACGTCTGTGTGTGCTCTGATTTTGGGGATCCTGCTGGGTTTATCTGAGGTGCAAGTGGCGTTGAGGGCCTCTGTGAGGGGCGCCCAACGCTGGCAAAGCTGATTTTGTGATTGTTTGATTTGTGCTTTAATTTTCAGAGGCTTATGCTTGATGTTCTCTGTGATGTATTTGGGAATATGAATTCAATTTTTGGTATATGAAAGCATATTTGTCACCTTGGATAAGTAATGGGTATAATTGGATTACTATGTTGCTTACTCATTAGTTTTGTGTTGTGTATAATTGTGGTACAGATATGGCCTCATCCTCAGGTTCTAAGCGCATAAAGACTACGGCTGCACAAACAGAGAAAAGGAAGAAGAGGAGAGAACAAGCTTATTCCAACAAGTTCTTCTTGCATATGCATGAGAGCCATTTTGAAACGGTTCAAAACCGTAGGCTACTGATGGAGAGGAATGTTGGGTTGATACCTCTCATGGCCCCTCAGTTTGAGAGGGAGTTGGGAAGAAGGCAATGGGAGCAACTGGCTTCTTATCCTGCGCCTGCTAACATCTTAGTGTTGAAAGAGTTATACACTAATGCAAGATCTTTTGGTGTTGACAGAGAGATGTATATGAGCTATGTGAGGGGTAAAAGGATCCCCTATGATGTTGACACCATCAACACTTTCCTGGGTACTGAGTGGACAGGAGAACAATGTCAGTTTGCTTCCTCAATGGATGAAGACATCAACTATGATGAAGTAGAGAGGACTTTGTTCATCCAAGGGGGTCATTTTCAGAGAAATAGGCAGGATGTGCCTATTCATATTAAGAGGTCATTCCTTACCCCCTTGGCTAAATACTGGATGACATTCACACATGCCAATATTCAGCCTTGTTCTCATGTGTCGAATATCACCACACATAGAGTTGTCTTCATCTATTGTATCCTTAGAGGATTGAACATTAATGTGGGGCAGGTCATAGCAAATGAAATCAAGTAGTGTGCCCATGCTCCAAGTAACAAATCTCCTTTGGGGCACTCATCCCCCATTACACACCTTTGTGAGATAGTAGGGGTGAACATATCTACTCCTCCATTTGAGAGACCGAGGAAGGAGATAGATGCTTCATACCATACCCAGTACTACATGCTAGATGAAGAGGGATTTCCAGTATCAGCACCTCAGCCTCCCAGGGCCCACAGGAGAGCCCCACCTATTCAGCAAGATCCATTTCAGACGAGAGACATGCACATGGCATTAGTGAATGCCAGGTTTGATGCATTATATAGAGGACAATAGGCGTTATTGAGGATCATGACATCCGCCTTTCCTGAGCATTAGTTTATGTCTCCGGACGATATTTCAACTTATGTTACATGGCCTAGGGACCATACCCAAGCTAGTGGAGGAGGTGACACGTCCGGAGCTGCAGCCATGGATGACGAGGATGATGATGAGGATGTAGATGAAGATGAGGATGAGGATGAAGATGAAGATGATGATGAGGAAGACTCAGATGACAGCAGAGGATGATGAGACATCAACATTTACTGATGGATGCTGCTAGATCAAGATGTGTCTTTGTCTTTATTTTTATGCATGTTTGAACTTTGTTTATTTTATTTTGATTTTAGTAAGTCATGTACTTGGTTAAATGAACAGTGTGCTGTAATGGTTTGGTATGAAGTGATAAACTGTTTGTGTGATGATGAGAAGTATGATTGGCTTGTGTTTGCTTTATTGTGTGAAAGTAATGTTGAGATATTGATTGCTTTAGGTTTTAAGCATAAATGATGGTTGCTCATATCATAATTGTTAAGACAGATGCATGGTTTGAATTGTGGTTAATAGGCAGGGCATGATGTTTATCAAATTGTGGAACCTTGAGTTAACCTGTGAGATGTTGTGCCCTAGAGTTGTTGTTGATTAAATACTATTGCTTTGGAATCATAGTTAATTTTGCTTGAGTTTCTCTATTTGAACAATTTGCTTGCTTGTTACAAATGATAAAGGCCATATGTTTTTATCCCTTGTAAGCCAATGCAAAAATTTCAACCCAAATTTTTTTTGAAAATGTGTTTTATCCTTTGAACCTTAAGCCAAATGTGAAAAAGTTACCTATGAAATCCTTACCTTGAGTTGAGTAGAGTATACATGTGTGGTATAGGAGAATGGTTCAAGTTTGAGGCTGTTGGGTTGTTAAAAGTGAAAAGAGCATTGAGCAAAGTGAATAAAGCAAGATAAAAGCAAAAAGAAGAGAAAGGCAAACTCAATGTCTAAAAGTTAGGATTAAGTTGAGAAGTGGTTTCTAAGTGAAAAGTAGAAAGGTAGATTAATGCTAAATTATGAAGTAATTGTTTACTCTTTTAACTCAAGAAACTTTGTGTATCCAGAAAAACCAGTTTTCTTCTTAGCCCAGCCATAATACAAGCCTTAAAAAGTCCTTCTGATGATAACTTGCTTGTGAATGTGTTTGATGTGTTTAAATGAAAGGCAAAGTTGAATTGTGTGACATTGTGATGGTAGAGTGAAACAGACACCTCACTATATACCTTTGAGCTTGAGTGAAACACTTTCTTTGGTGAGGAATGATTCCATGCACTATGGGATAATATTTTTCCTGGTTGTTGTTCACTCATAAGGCTTGTGCATCTGTTGTGTATTATGTGTTATGTGAGCACCATAGTTGAAGCTTGATTGGTTAACACTTCACTATATCTTGACTAGTCTTTCTATGATGGGCAGACATGAGTGATTTACTTGTTCTAGAAGAGAATGTTTTTGGTATGCTAGACCATTGTAGCATGGCTATGTTGTTTGGGCCAAGTTACATTTTACTTGAGGACAAGCAAAGTTTCAAGTTTGGGGTTGTGATAATGGTTGAAAATACCGTTATTTGTGATGCTATTTTGATACTAAAATAACCCTTTTTGACTTCGAAGCTTGCTTAAACTCTTGTTTTAGTTGAATTTGGTAAATAAGTGAAGAGAGATTATACTTTATAAATTTGATCACTAATTCCCTCAATTTTTTAGGTTATTACTATGATTGGAAGAGGAGAAAAAGTGTCAAGGAGTTGGCACCCAGGAGGTACAACATAAGCACGGGAAAGAAGGCTGAAAGAAGGATGAAGAAGGACCGTAGGACGCTTGGTTGCCCTTTTTAGGGGCCCTTAGCTTCACAAGTCTCGCAAGGGTGCCTGACTGCCCCCATTTGGGGCGCTGAGCGTCACTATCCTCGTAAGCACGCCTGGTGCCCCCTCTAAAGGCGCTGAGCGCCAGCAAGCCACACCGCATGACGCTAGGCTACCCTCAGTCAGGACGTTGAGGGCCAATCTCTTTGTAGTCACGCCTGGGCGCCCTTAGCTGGGGCGTTGAGCGCCAACAACGTTGGCCCATGATCCAATTTGGTTCTATTTAAGGGTTTCTAAACTCTAGGGTTCACATCTTTAGACGGCTGAAGCACAAAAAAGCTGATTTTGATCCTTTGGAGGGAGATTGGGCATGCAGGAGCTTTCCTTCTCACTTTCTAGGGTTTTCATTCATTCATTCTTTCATTGTAAGCCAAGGTTCTCCATGACAATGGAGAATTAAACTCATTTGTTGTTGGGGATGATGTAATCTCTAAACTTTCATGTATTTGAATATGGTTTAAACATTTTATGCTTCTTTCATTGAATGTTAGTGATTTTATCTTGTTCCTAATGCTTGTTATGTTTTGGCCACGTATGACTTGATGTTTGATTTATTTGAGTATGGGGAAATATCTTATGAATCATGATCTAGAGGATTTCACCCAAAGGGAATATTGCCTAGGGATAAGGATAGGACGTTTGGTTGTCTTAAGCTTCTTTTCTTAATGTGGAATTGATTGTTAGGGTTTTCAAGGAATTGTTGTCTAATAATCAAGACTAGGCTTTTTACGTCGAGACATCGGGTTTTAAGTAATTTAGAAATGGACATTAACATTCCAATGAAGAAGATGAATTCTAATATGCATGAAAGTGAAGTAAGTGAAATCTAACCCCAACAACATCATCATCTCATATTATCAATTTCATCCATTCATTCTTGTGTCAAGCCTCAATTGATCAATTTGCATTCATATTTACTTTTGTTGCATTTGCATATAAACACCAACAAAATAGTTTTTAAGTTTTGATTAATTAAGGTATTACACAATTGTTAAGTAAACATGAGTCTCTTAGGAAACGATACTTGGTCTTACCAATTTTATATTACTTGATACGATTTGGTACACTTGTCAATGTGTTAACACATACCACTTCATAAATCACCTTAAAACTCATCATAAGTTATCACACAATGCATCACATAAACCAAACAGTGCATCAGAAAACATCAGACAAACCAATGCTAAAAATCCAAAACTGGTGCAGGGGTGCTTAGCCCCTATAAAAGGACGCTTAGGCGCTAGATCCTTAGAACAGACCGTTCAACGGAAGCTTGGGCGAATTCCTCTCGCAAAAAGGACACCCAAGAGGGTGTTTGGACGTGCACTACAAGAAAAATACAAGTTATTTACCGATATTTACATACGAATTTTAATCCGTATGTAGTATAGATATTACATACGAATTTTGGAAAGTGAATTACATACAGATTTTTTCTGCATATAAAATTCTTATATAAATTTAACTTGTTAGAAAATTTGTGAAAAACAACATCAGTATATAATGATGTATAATCTATATATGTAAGTAAAAAAAATAGTTATTAAAAATAAAATATAAAAATTATTTTCCCTCTCTTATGATCATCCTTTTCCCCAACTTTCCAAAATCTAAAAATTTTACATTTTTTCCCTCTCTTACGGTCACCCTTTTCCTCAATTTTCCAAAATCTAAAAATTTTACAAATTCCATTCAAAATTTGTCAATAATCTTAGTCACTACTCTAAGTTCTCTCAAAGCACGAACCCTAAGAGGGTTTCTTCTCCTTTCTTCACGCATACAGCAGTAGTCCCCTAGCCAGTCATTGTCGCACCTTCTCTAGAGATATACGAAGCCTTCCGAGCTCACTCACCGATATACAAAGCCCGAGTCTGACTCCCTCTTGCTCACTCTCAGTTCAGCCCCTCCAGTTGCTTCCACTCTTGTTCACTCTCAGCTTAGTCCGTCATTCACTGTCGCTGGCTCGCGTTCACTCACAATGCTCATCGCTCAGGCTGTCGCTGATGAAGATCGTTCTTCCTACTTCTTGACACACAGAGTTCGTTCATTGTTCATTGATGTGGTAAGTCATGTTCTTCGTTCATCATTAAATCCCTAAATTCATAAAACATGAACCCTAATTCCTCTCTTCTTTCTTTCTTTCCTTCACTCACGTGAAAGCATTTATGCAGGCTTGACCTTTGTTGTCTAGATCGGATGCCAACACATGTAGTTGGCCTTTCAGGGTAGGGTTTATAATGACCCAATTTAAAAAACTTTATAAAAAGACCCTCTTTTTCTAGGGTTCTCCATCGCAAATCAGAATCAAACAACATCCTACTCTGTTTGACTGCTCTGCTTGATTATGTATGTACACAGTATGAAGGTGCAGCCAATGAGGGTGGTAGAGGACCGAGTATTTGGGATACCTTCACTCACAAATATCCAGGCAAATATATATGTTTCTGATTTTCTCTTACGCTTATACTGAAGATCTTTTCCAAAATTTATATAATTATTGATATATAGTAATTAACATGCAGAAAAGATAGAAGACAGAAGCAATGAGGATGTTGCAGCTGACTCGTATCACCGCTACAAGGTATTGTCGATTCAAAGTTTTTGTTTCTTTTGATGTAATTTATCAACTATCATCACTAATAAAAAGTAGCGTTGAAAGCTTATCAGATATTTGCATCATAGAAGATGAAATAAAGTGTTGCTTTTGTAAATTTAATTTCTTATCACGATTATTGCTACACCTATTCATGATTACCATTAAAAGCTTGTTTATCAAACTCTAGATAAATATATTTAGAACATTCTATCCAAATTAAATGATTATTTATTACTTAGACTAGACCCTAGGAAAGTTCAACTAAAAGAAATGTTAAACATTAAAAAAATTAAAAGAATTGTTATTTTAGTTTGTTTTCCATCGTTTTCAAATAAACATGTTTTGTTACATCTTATATTTCAGGACAATGTTCAGATTATGAAGGATATGAATTTGGATGTTTACAAATTTTACATGGTCAAGAATTCTTCTGAGTAAGTCAAATATAGATCTATGATTATTTTGGAGTAAGCTTTACTTGTTTGGGTGTTTCATTACAATCATTACTTATTTATCTACTATAAATTGCATATATATTCACAGATGGAAAGCTAAGTGGAGGTGTAAACCAAGAAGGAATTGACTCTTACAACAACCTTATCAATAAGGTATTGCAAATGGTAAGAATAAAAACTTTTTATGGATTTTTTATTATGCTTTACATATAGCAACTTCTCATGTTATTGGTGATGATAAAACATTAATACTAATCACTGTTTAATTAACATTTTCACTTGAATGCTTTGCTAAAATGTTTTGGGAACATTCCTAAAAATCACACATTTTAATATAGGAACATAACCCTATTTGGCCACACATCACCAACTTGTTGCTCATGCAGCTGTGGTTAATGTGTACAAAACTAAGTATCAAGTCAGTTTTTATTAAATTTCAACCTCGTACTTGCTATGTTTGTTACTGTGGAACATATTTTTTAATATATTAAATGAAAAATATCATGAGAAATTGATAATTCTAAGTGCTTGCTAGCATGTGGAATATCAGTTTATCCAGTATTTTTTGTATTGAAAGTATGTTTATATAGTGGAAAAGAGCATGAGAAACTGATAATTCTAAGTGCAAAGCATTACAACAATAAGAACCGTTCAGGTTAATAAATAAGATGGATTCAAAATAATGATATAGATATCAACCTTTCTTTTAGATGTTGGTTTCTTAACTATTTTCCTTATTCTTAAGGCCATCAAGATTTCAATTGCTTTATTTCTTCTCGAGTGCTACTTTTTCTTCGATGCCTTTAAGATATCATAATGTATGAAAAGACTTTCATAGAAGTAACTCATTGTACTGATTGCATGAAAAAAGATACCAGTGAGTTTGATACATGCTTTAATCGCCTTAGTTTTTGTGATTTGATCATCCTGTTGATTTTACACCTTAATTGTAAAGTTCATTTCAATCCAATCCAATGTATTATGAGTTAGAATGCATTGGTTTTTGGCATTTTGAAAGAGTTTAGAAATATTAAAATAAATTATGCAGTATTGAAATGCGCAATTTAATTCTACATCAAATAACACATCTCATGTAATTCACAACATAATTCAAATTTTAAGTTAAACATAATCTTTTAATAAAATATACCATAGGTCACAAAGTCCTGGTTAATACATAAAAATATATGTTAGTTCATAATAATCTCATGAAAAAATACTTTTTTTTATTCCTTTTGCTTTTTAATTTCAATCTAATTACCACAATGTTGTATTGGATTAGTTGAGGAACACTCTTAGTATAGATGATCTATATCTAGAGCTGTCAAAACGGGTAACCCGGCCCTACTCGACCCGATCCACCACAGGTTGGTTACTTAGTGAGTCAACCCAACCTAGCTCATTTATTAGCGAGTCGAAAAAATTCGGATCTGGTTCAACCCACCACGGGTTGGTGGGTTAAACAGGTTGGCTCACTGCTCACTTAATTATAAGTTGTTTTTAAAATAAAAAAAAATTACAATTTTTGTAATTCAAATCCAAATAAATTTCACTCTAAACAGATGTTCAATTCCAAAGACAATTTTATCAAACAATCTAAGACGAACAAATCAGTTCTTAAAATTGATAATTTTTGTATCATATGTCCATACATGATATTAGAGTCTTGAATAGATAAATCTATAATATTTTTCTCTCTTAAAACATCCTTTTTATCTTCATCTACAATATAATAAAAAAATGCTAACTAATAATATTAAAACACAAAATAATAAATAATTAAATTAAATTAGGTGGGTTAGTGAGCCAACTCGGCTCACCACGGGTTTAACCCGGGTGAGCCAGGTTCTAAGTGAGCCGGGTTGGAAACTAGCGCGCATAAAAAAATTACATTTTTTTCAAACCTAACCCGGCTCAAACCCGTGTTGAGCTGGGTTGGCTCACGGGTTACAACCCATTTTGACAGCACTATCTATATCAGTATTATAGAATTTTGAGTTTTTTAAGTATTGTGTCTCAATTAACTCTCAAAAGCCTTTCTCCATTTTAGTCGTCCAACTTGTATCCTCTAGATGACATTATCAATTTACCCATCTTTCTTGGAGTATTATTTTTTATTTGAATGTCTTAACGAATTCTACCTATAATATTTTCATTTTAAAGCTTTGTTAGACTTTTATTATATAAGGAGTAACAAGTATGATATATCTCCAGAGCTTGATCTGTCATGGAGAAAGGTGCAAGTAGGAAATAGAGAGAAGGAAAGGAGAAGTGCAAGAGGTATGAAATTAAACTTTTATTTTTCTGAACACTTACAACTAAAAAAAGGATTGTTTCCATAAGGCTATGTTATTGTTTAACATGCGATATTGATTTTATTTAACATAGGCTGAGTCAATAATAAGTAACATACAAATATCTATAGTTTTATAATGATGAGGTGTACTATTTTCATAGGGCTTTGCTATTCATTTATTAGCCACTAATAAAATGTAGGTTGTATCATCTGTTCTAATCCGAGTTGTGCTTCTTTCTGGAACTATATAAAAGTTGCCCATTTTAGGGTGATGAAGCATAGCAATTACAAATGTTAATACGTTAAATGTTTTATTTTATCTGCCATGTGTTTAGATCTATTTGAAATATTATACATTAAGACAAATGGGTCATTTGCAATTTACATAGAGACTTAGAATTAGAATAACAAGTCATTTTAAATGATTGATTTTTTGTATCCCCTAATTTTCTTTAAATATTTTATTTGTCCATGTATATTGAAATGTGCTTCAACTTAACCTTTTGTTAACTTCTGGTTCAGGCATTGCTTGAGGCCATAGGCGCTAGTCGACCATGGCCAAAAAGCAATTACAAAATGCAGAAGTAATTTTTGTAGCTGTTTGTATGACATTGGAATTGGCTAAGTTTGGAAAACTCTTCATCACTTTCATTGTAAATGTTTCTGACATAGTGCCAACTACTTAAGTTTAAGTTTGATTATTATGAGTATATATTAAAATTTTGATTATTGAATAGATAAATATTGTAAGATCGAGGTTTGTTATTATTATATATTTGTTTTAAGTTTTCATGTTTTAATTATTTGTTTTAAGAACATTATATATTATAAATTCTTTACATTTGTATTTATGTAATTACATAATATAAATATATTTGGCAATGTATCTATCAATTTGATAGTTGTATTTGACTCCTATTAGCTATATGGAATTCTTAGCTAGTGAGAGTAAATGTGGGATCATTTAAATTTTTTTTTTATAAAACTATGGATTTTTTTCGTATGTAATTACATACAAATTTTTTATATATAAATTATATACAGATTCTTTTGTATATAACTATATACGGAGTTTTGCGTATATAATAACATATGGATTTATCTGTATATAATTATATACAAAAACATTCGTATGTAAGTTACATACAAGTTTTTTTGTATATAAATTACATACGAAAAAATCTGGATGTAACTTACAGATATATCTGTATGTAACTTACATACGATCATTTTATATATGAATTTTTATCTGTATGTAATCTGTATGTAACACTATTTTATATATGAATTTTGGTAGTATGTAAGTGTGCTTTTTTTTGTAGTGGTGACTTCAGGAACTCTAATACCTCTAATTCTAACCTTAGATATCTTATACACAAGTTTAACTAACTCCTAAGGCCTCCTAAGCATTGAGAAAACTCATAATTCATACCTCTAACTCAAAATGGCTTTCTCAAACTCAATTAATATCTTAAATCATACCAAACTCAATTCTATACTTTAAAACACTAAATTTTTGCAACTAATAACTTCAACAAGTCCTAATGGACTTAATAACAGCCTTCCAATCATCAGAAATAGCCCATAATATCTAATTCAAAATATCACTTGTCAAAACCTTTAGATCTAGCCAAAACTAATTCAAATTCCACAGGTCAACTACCAAAGAACCTAACATCAGTTTTCTATCATTCTTAATGTCCAACCATTTTAAATTACCCTAAAACAAACTTACAAGCTCTAGTTTTTATCAGATTTTCCCCCTTTGGGTTTTTACCTATCAAAACCTCTAAACTACCTTAAAAACAACCTTAAAATCATACTAATTGTACTAACATTCTATTCTAAACATCATATGAATTTATTCTCTTCATTAAAGTGTTAAAAACCACCATTCTTCTTAATATACCAACATGTCAATAATTCACTTCTTAAAACCTCTATTCTAGACCAAAAACCTACCCTTTTCTTAAAATTAACATCATTCAAGGTTTATAACAATTTAATAACTTCAAAAATACATTCAACCCACCATTTCACTTATTAAAAACAACTATAACATCCAACCTAACAATTATACACATATTTCATAGATTTTTACATAACAATTTCAAGCAATTTAACACACCAAGAGAATCATATCAGTTTATTCATACAATTCAACACATCCTTCCCATTCAATCGAAGATTTTAAACAATTAATCAAGTAAACATCAATTAAACTAACTTTCCTTACCTCACAAATTTTATATCAAACTCTAGAACCGCATACTCGTTGCTTCCTACTCAAGGAACTATAAATAACCTACGAAATACCGCAAAGAGATCAAGGAGAGTCCTTAGGACCTCTAATCAACAAGGAACTCAAAGAAAAGATCAAAGTACACATGTGGTGGGAATCTCCATGCATGGATTCAAATAAGAACTAAGAGCAAAAAATGAGTCAAAACTTACTTGATCTATTGTAGGAACTGATCGGATATGAACATAGACTTCATTGTTGTGGTCGATTAGATACCTCTTGATCATCAAAGAGATGACTCAAAAGTTATAACTCTTAGAGAGATGGTAGAAAGTTTAAGAATGTTTTAGAGAGAAGGTAAGTGTTTAAGATAATGACACGAATTTAAGAAATTCTATTTATTAAATCAACTTATTTTAAATTATAATACTTGGTCTCATTATTTTAAAACATCTACCAACTAAAATATTATACTTTCTAAATTCTTACAATTATAACTTAAACTTAACTCATTCTTTTCATTATTCTATTTAATTAAATTTTGTAAGGTCTTACATATATAGGATAACTTTTTTATTAAAACTTATTTTGTAATAAAAAATATTTTGTAAAATGATATATGAAATAAAATAAGTATATATATATATATATATATATATATATATATATAAATTACTTATAAAATATGTAAATTAACTTTAATTTTTCAGAAAGATAAACACACATGTATGTTTAAAAATAAAATTATGTGTTTAATATATTATAATTTTCTTAAACACTTAAAAGGATTTACACTATAAATATTTTACTTTTAATGGCATTAATATTTTACTTAATATTATAAAATTGAGTGAATACTTTAAAAAAACTATAAAAAGTATTATATTTATTGAAAAATGTATTTTAAACATACAAGGGAACATATTTTTTTAAAGCAATGAGAAATATATCTATGTAATATATATTTTAATATATATGTATATTTAAATGCAAACAAGGTACGAAATATACAATTTTAACAAGGTACGGAATATACAATTTAAACTAAAAAGATATAATATTTTTAACGTTAAATATGTTTTTATTTCCTAAGTATCACACGATTTTGGGTTTAGTCCCTACTCGAAACTTTGATTGCTTTTAGTCCTCACAGTTTTGAAACTGTTATAAATAATTCCTAATTTTGGATGACGTTAACTTTTGTTTGACGTGGTTAACGGCCAACCCATGTCTAATGTCAGGTATGAGTTTATTCCTTATCACGTTTTCTTTTCTTTTTATTTCAAATTTGCACACAAGCCCCCAATTTCTTCAATGTTTACACTTTAGAATGAACACCGCAATGAGATTAAGTCATTGGCAGCCATCTCGCAACGTATAGAAACACAGAAGGCGAAACCCAAATCGACGTTGAACCTCCAACGCAAGGCCGCCACCACCTAGCCTCCATGCCGCCACAAAAACCCTAAGCCAACCACCTGCAAACCCCGAGCAGAAGCGCCACTGTCATCTCCTTCAAATCGTGTCGTCATCGTCGAGAGAGAAAACCATAGCCACCAGATGGCGGTTTCATCTTCACCGGACCACCTTGTTCAAGCCAGCGCATCAACCTCCAAAAACTTGCAGGAATCAAACCAAGAAGCTAGAGACATAAAAAACCCATCACGAAGTCACTATCCCCATTCTCGCAAGTCATCAACCTCCAGACCTAAGAGAGATTTGCGCAACAACTCACACCATCTAAGCGGCTCCATAGCAATTTTGCTCCACGGTGAAGCAAGTCGGGCTCCATCAGAGAGCAACCCGCTCTTGTGTTCTTGCCATGACGACATAGGCGCAACTTCTTTCTTGGTGCTCAATTCAAAACCCTAATTTTGGATAAAGGGTGAACTGGCATGTGCAATGGTTTCACTGGACAAACTCACTTAAGTCAACCTGCACCTAGCTGGTCAAATAGGGGCTATTATGCAATTTTGAAATGAAGTTAGGGGCTGAAGTATAAACATTGAAGAAATTAGGGACTTGTGTGCAAATTTGGAATAAAAAGAAAAGAAGACATGACAGAGAATAAACTCATACCTAGCATCAGACGTGGGCTGGTCGTTAGCCACATCAAACAAAAGTTAACGCCATTCAAAATTAGGGACTATTTATAATACTTTCAAAACTATGAGGACTAAAAGCAATCAAAGTTTCGAGTATGGACTAAATCCAAAATTGTGTGATACTTAAAGGACTAAAAACATATTTAACCCATATTTTTTTATGATGGTATAAAATTATATTAGTTTATTCTATTTTCTGTGTTTGGTTATGGTTTGAGAGTAGTGTAGAACATAAGATAACCTTAGAAGATTGTAGATAGTGAATACTATTTATGTTAATTTATTTTGATATTGCTTAAAGTTTCTAATTCTTTTAATTAAGTATTATATTTTTAAAAACTTTATTATGTAAATTGAGGAGTTATGTAGTTGTTATACTTAATATTAATTATGAACATGAGCCTCGAACCGGCCGGTTTAGTTATTGGTTGACAATTTCCTTCGTGGCACTTAATGCGAGCAAGCACATGACATTCTTAAATTTTCTCTTCTTTTGATTCTACCTACCTTTCTGATACACAAACATTAAAGATTTCTCAATCCTCGAAAACTCACAGGTCATAATTGTTTTCACTGCTATCTTTTATTGCTCTCAACTGTCTTCTACCTTTCGCAGGTATAAGATAGCCCCTTTTGCATGCATGTCTTCCACATCAACATTTTATAGTTTGACAGAAAAGCTGTGTGTGTGTGAGTGAGTGAGAGAGAGAGATGGGAAAATGGGGTACCCTTGTGTTGCTTGTACTAGTTACATTGCATGCAAGTGCTGCACGTAATGTGCCAAAGGGTAGTGGTGAAAATGAAGAACAAACTCTGGGCGTGCATGCAAGGGCGCCACATACAGAGTCTTCAATGAGCCAGGGTGTGGGTGAGAAGAAGAACTTTTTGGTTGGTGGGGTTGGAGGATTTGCTGGGATGGGTGGTTTTGTAGGAGGTGGCGCAGGGGGGATTGGAAAGGTTGGCGGAATCGGTGGCGGGGTCGCTGGAGGGATAGGCAAGTTTGGTGGAATCGGTGGTGGGGTCGGTGGAGGGATTGGGAAGTTTGGTGGCATTGGTGGTGGTGCCGGAATTGGTGGTTTCCATGGCATTGGTGGCGGTGCCGGAATTGGTGGCTTCCACGGCATTGGTGGTGGTGCGGGAATTGGTGGCTTCCATGGCATTGGTGGTGGAGTTGGAGGCTTAGGTGGTGCTGGTGGTGGTTTAGGTGGTGGTGCTGGTGGTGGTTTAGGTGGTGGTGCTGGTGGAGGTTTGGGTGGTGTGGGAGGTTTAGGTGGTGCCGGTGGTGTTGGAGGTTTAGGTGGTGTTGGAGGCTTAGGTGGTGTTGGAGGTTTAGGTGGTGCTGGTGGCGTTGGAGGCTTAGGTGGTGCTGGTGGCGTTGGGGGCTTAGGTGGTGCTGGTGGCGTGGGGGGCTTAGGTGGTGCTGGTGGTGTTGGAGGCTTAGGTGGTGGTGCTGGTGGTGGCTTAGGCGGTGCTGGTGGTGGCTTAGGTGGCTTAGGTGGTGTTGGAGGTGTAGGAGGTGTAGCTGGTGGAGGATTAGGAGGAGTTGGGGCTGGTTTGGGTAACTAGTATTGGTGGCAGTGTCTTTCAATTGCATGGAAGTTCTTGTTTGCATGTAATTTCATCGTCAATTTCAAGTTGTTATATGTTTCCTTATTTTACTGTTTTGAGGTTTCTGGTATTCATCTTCCAAGTATTGTTATGTTAGTTTTGTAGTACACTTTCTGTTTCTGTTGTGTTTTTAATGTTCTTCTTTCTTTCTCTTGAGTATAAAACTGTTCAAGTTGGAATGTGTTGTAATTTTTGCAGGCCCCTTTAGTACGATCCTTGGAGTGTACGCTAATAAATAATAAAACAGTATTTTATTTTTTGATTTTCCATGAAAAATCAATCTAGTTCAAAATTAAAAACTGAACTCTTTTATTGTAAGAAAGGACAAAAATAATTGAAACCAATTTTGGAACCGAGACACATCAATTGTCATCCTTAAGAAAAACATTTAAAAACGATAGATTTATTAAAAACCACAATTGAATGCAATATCAAGTTTTCAACAGTATTAATACCTTATTCACATCATAAACACATTTAACTGTATAACCTTCGAATTCACTCGCATCAATAGCCATCATTTTTCTCCTATCCCTCTAAGTTTGATTTTTACAAGAATTTACTATAAAGCAGAGTGTAAAGCCTAAGCTAATTGAAAAATAGGAATATGAGAGGAGATAATGGATAGGTGACGAGGGATAAAAATAAAATGAAAAGTGCAATTTAAGACAAAGAAGTATGATTGCGCATAAATATGAGCTTGTGTGGAAAAAGCTCACAAAATATATACTAAGAAAAGTGACAAAAAAATGCTTAATCAACAAATTACTATAAGTACTATATCTAATCTCCACTAATTAGCATGTGGATAAATATGGTAGTAAAGGCTAAACAGGACACACGCCTCCTTCATCACTAACCCAACCCTCGTTGGGTTAATTATTCAAAAACACCACTTGAACTTTCATTAGTCACGAATCATTGCGCAGCATCAAAATAATTGCACTTTTAGCATTATAAAACCGAGTATATCTCCACTAGGTTGGAGCATTTTTTTATGTGACCATGATAATTTTTGTTTAACAATCGTGGGGTACTCTTTTCTCAACATATTCTAGTCAGCGTCAAAATTGATTCAAAAGAATCTGCAGAAAAAGGAAACCAAATAGCTACCTATTCTCAAAATATGTTATCTTTTTAGTATCAATTTATCTATTACTTTGTTAAAGACTATTTTCTATTAAAAAATTGTGTTAATTATTTATAAGGACACCCCCCTTTCTATATTTTTCTTAAGTTCAATATAATCGAATTTAACAACAATATATTGATATATACTTATGTTTGAAAGATGGTACTAAAAGAAGATGGAGACGTGAGATTTGCAATGCATTCATGTATATTTAGAGTAAAAACTGTGAAAGTATTGAACATGTTACGTTGCCTCTAAGAGTTCAAGATTAATCTTTGAAAGTGTTAAACCTATCTTAGTCGCTAACTTCTCTTAATAGATGTTGCTTTCATATGTTTCATTAGACAACTTCTGTATTATTTTGGACCCTTAACTTGAGGTTTAATTGAGGATAAACATGTTTAATGAGAGAAAAACCAAACGCACTACTAGATTGTTATCTTACCTTTTCACATTTTAAATTCATATTCTACATAAATATTTATGTACTTATAATTTCAACTAATATATAATTAAAATTATTCATGTATGTTTTTACAATTCTAAACACTTTTCTTTTAATTTGCTTTTGTCTTCACCAAGATTTGAAAAATCTTCATGCAAATCACATGATACTTTTGAAATGGCCAACTTCATCGTATATTAATAAAAGATCGTTATCACAATTTCCACCTAGAATCGTTATCTCTAAACGTTGGTACGATTGTGAAGATAGCAAATTTGACGAACGGTATTGAATTTTTTAGCGTTTACACCCTATAATTTGAAAAGGAGAAACATTATGCAATGGGATCTACCCATTTAGGCAGAGTGGTATTCCATGTTGTGAAGGGTTGAAAGTGGAATCAAGCCTAACCCCAGAGAAGCATGCACAATTGAAGTGCACAAATTCATCCTATGAAACACACACAAAAAAAGTTATAAGAAAGTGATATCCTCACATAAGGTCCAATTGCTTATGGGGCAGCTCTTTGTGGGACCAAAGGGTCAACCTTTTCTAGATTGCATGATGGGAAATGAGAAGGAAAAACCCACAATATATTGGGTCCTTTGATGGGGACATAAAGAATTTAGATGGAATATTGGCTTAAGCAACTATCTCACCCAACACCATCCAATACCCCATGATGAGTATGTGTCTTTCAGATTGGTAGGGCCTTGTATAATAACAGGCTAGATATTTGGTAGGGTCCATCTTCCTTCCAAACCCTGTTAGCTATGCCTTGTGCTTTTTTCTTTCTCTCCTTTAATAGAAAGGGGATAGTAGTATTAGTTATATAATATACATTAATTTTGTGGCTTACACTCACCATAGTGTTAAAGGTAATAATTATACAAAATAAAGGGGCGGAAAATTTAGCATTATTATACTTGGGAAACTCATTTAGAACCTGGTCAAAGAGTATTCAACTTGAGTAAACTTGAGTGATGATGAAAAAATGTGATTAGGAACAAGATTAGATGGAGCCCTCATCTTTTCTATAAGTACAAGATTGAAAATTCTTAAAATTTTCTAAGCTTTTTAATAAATTAAGACAATTTTTTAAACAAAAATTAGAAGAAATTGGAGAATATTACTTTTTTTTTATAGAGATGTTACAGAATAAGAATAAATTTTTATCAGATTGATTCTCGATCAATTCAAGATGAGTGATAATTGAGATAAGGGGTTATATTATATATATATATATATATATATATATATATATATATATATATGTATGTATAGATGATCTTATTCTCTTTGCATAGCTTTTTATTCCAAAAAGTGATAAAAGCGCACAATGCACATAGTTAGATTAGGGTTGAAATATTTTTGTATCAAGATAGTTGACCGAGAAAACATTTTTAGCTCGATTCTTAACATGAATGGATTTGGAGGAGAGTGATTGAATGAATTTAAGGATAAATTTTTTGTTGTTTTTTTAATGTGTCACATCAATCAAATCCTAAACTAATTCTCACAAACTTTACTTCCAAATCCACTCTCACTTACCTCTAAATCCACTCAAATAAATAACAAAAAATTTACTTTCAAATCCTCTCAAATTCATTCAATCACTTTCCCCAAATTCATTCAAGTGAACAAAGCCTAACAATATTTAAATAAAGCTTGTATTTTGCACGAATATCTTTAACAAAAAAATAATGAAGATATTTCCTACATCACATAATAAAAAAATATACTTTAAGAATTACGTCAATTTAATATTTATTTGTACTTATTATCTGATCATCTTACTTTTTTGCTTGATATATTCTTTTTGAATGGCTATTGGACCTAGTTGCTTCATGTTTTAAGCTTTATTGTATTAAGCCCTTAATCAAAATCATAAAGTGCTGTATTTTTGTTCTAACAAACTATTTCAAAATAAATATTTTATTTACAAGAAACAAAACTAATATATATATATATATATATATATATATATATATATATATATATACTTCTTTTCTTCTCCAAATTCTATTTATTATTGCTCCTTAAGATGCAGTCCACCCGAAGCCATAAAATAAAAGGAGACAAGTTAGTAATTTTATTTTTAATAATAAATTAGAATAATAATTTAAAGCAGAAGAGTTAAAAATTTTGTACTACCCATTTAAGGAATCTTTTTAACCATGTTTGTAAAGGTTAATAAGTGTCAAAATTACCTATCATTATACTTGATTTAGGCAATTTATTCATATAACATTAATTAATTTTTCAAACTGAACCCTAACTTAGGATTTTATAATATATAGAGAAATTACTTCAATTCAATGACTTATGTTATATATGTTTAGGTGAAGCTGAAGAAGCTATGATAGTTAATTTTCTTGGAAGCATTACTAGTGCAATAAGTTTCTGGTCAGTGAAAGAAATTAATCTTGGGTGGATTGAGGACAAAATGATATCTCAAACATTTACTCATAGGACTAAGGGGAGATAAAAGGTGTTGAGAAAAAGAATTTTAGAGGAAGGTTCCTCTTCCTATTCCTCTTCCTCGATAGTTTTAGCATTCTTTGTTGTATCAACAACTTCATGTTTTAAGGTTGATAAAGGATCATCCATTGATCCTATAGAAGAAGAACTTGAGGAAAAGTCATTGCAATTTAAAGGACCTATGACAAGGTTAAAGAGAAAACAATTGGAAACAAATCTCCTCGAGGCTCATGATGTTCCATGAAGAGTGGAATTCAAGGGACATGAAAATCATGGCTTGAAACATAATTATACAATAATTTAGGTGATTAAAAATATTTTTAATTTTTTTTAATTGCAAATAATTTGTTTCTGTTTTTAATTTTTCAAGTTATTTTTGGACCCACTATCTTTAGGCTTTCTTTTAGGATTTCTTAGGTGACTTAAACATTTGTACATATATACAAGTGTACCAAATACATATGTAGACACTTTTGAGTCATATTATATGCATTTACATTATTAGAGAGGATTCTCTTGGTTCTTGTATTAGAATTCTTATTCTTATCAAAGATTAACATCTTTGTGGCGAAGTTTCACCTTGACTTATCAATTTGCTAGATTGTGGTGTCCCCCATCTCTGTGTTATTTCTATATTCTTCTTTAATTTATTTTTGTTGTGCCTTTTGAGAATTCAAATTCAGAAAAGATCGTACTCTTTCCTGGACAGGATTGTATCATTTGGTATCTAAAGCAATGTTCTAGTTTGAATATCCTTTTTTATCTTATTTTCTGTCATAAAAAAATAATATTTTATCCAATTTTGTTGAGATTTTTTTTTAATTTTTGTGTCCTTTATGTTCTTTGTTTAAATTGTGTATTTCTACATTTGACTTGTGCAAATTATTTAAGTTTTTGGTTTTTAGTAATTGTTTTCCTTGATCTTGTATGAATTTTGGTATTGGAAGGACAATTTATTTAGTCTTCATTTATGTGTTGAACTGAAAAATTGAAAAAAAAAAAAAGAGAAAAAGAATAGTGGTTCCAAGTCAAAAGGAAACAAATATACATTGAAAGCAAAAAAAGTAAGGATTCAAGAGTAAAAAAATTGTAGAGTTCAACATAAATTATTATTTTGCCTTATTGTTTTTTATTGTTAATAACTTAAATTATATTTATCCCTTTTTTTAGAGTTTTCGTGTTGTCTCATTTAACTCCTTTTGGTAATCCTATTATTTTTTATTTTTATTATTTTAGGTTTTTTATAATTCCTTGGAGTTTTGTATTTTCTTTCACCTCTTAAGTTAAGATTTAGATCTTTTTATGATTAGGAGGTTGTTGGAGGTATGAATAAGGAGGAGGATGAGACCCAAAGAAGGAATATTTTCCATTCTCGATGTATGGTTATGAGAAATATGTGCTCACTCATCGTTGACAGAGAAAGTTATACAAATGTAGCAAGTAAATGACTAGTGAAGAAGCTTGGTTTGTTGACATAAGCAAGCTTTCTCTATAGGTAAATATGTTGATAAGGTAGTATATGATAGAAAGGTAACCCATGATGATTTAACCAATAAATATTTTTCCTCACGATCATCGATATGTTTATTTTATCTTATAGGGAATGTTTGTTCCTTATGTTTGAACAAAAGGACATGCTTTGAAGCTTCTATCACATAAAAAATATTTTGAAACTCATGCTAAATATGTTTTGCTTCACCAAATTCCTAAACACTTATTTTGTCAAGTTTGTAACAACTCTAATTCTTCCATCCCTAGATAGAGTCATCTTTCAGGAAAAAAATGCAGAAGAGATATTTGTATAAATATTTATATGCTACAAATACTTTTTTATGTACCTAAAAGCATTGTAAAAATGTTGTTTGTGTTCTTTTAGCAAACTAGTAGAGAATGTTTAACCTTGTAAATGTCAATAACATACCCTTCTAATGAGTGAAATTTCTGATATATTCATCACAAAGACATTTTCTTTGTCTTAAGCTAGAAGTAGCTTGCAATTTATAAAATACTCCTCTTAAGCTATGAGTGACTTATTGAAATAATATTACTACAGGTTAGCAAGTAGTAGCTACCCATGAGTGACGAGTTTTAAAGAATACTTGATTGGTTATATAAGAGTTTCTACTATCCAAAATAATACTCGTGCAAGGTTAGCCAAGAGTGACTATGATCCCAAAGAATACTCATTGTACTTCACAATAATAGTTTTCCTAGTGGAACTTGACTAAGTAGTTGAGAACTAGATATAGTTTTCCTCCTTAATTTTTTATATTGCATATTACTTTACTTGTACTAACCTAAGAAATAAAATCTTTTAAGTTTTGGACAAATTTGTCTAATAAAAAATTATTGTCTAATTATACAATATAAGACGAAATGTGCCAAACTTTATTTAATATTAGAATAAAAAATAGTAGTCAACATTTTTTTGAAAAAATGATTGATCTAAATAATTAATCCAAACAAATAACTTGAAAGAACCAAGACAAATAAGTCACACTTAGGGATGACACATAAGCCTATCTTATAGGTATTGTCTTAACCTATTTTTAGTTTGACGATAAATTTGTCCATTGACTTGGTATAGGGTATGAAATAGGGTAACACTTGATTTTTCTAATTGGGTATGAAAACGAGAATGTGTATATACATACCTGCCTTGTCCTCGTTTGCATACACGTCCTAATACTCATTTCGTCTCATTTAAATTACTAAAGTACTCGAAGTTTATTAGGTAACCTAAAGAGTTTTATATGTGTGTATGTGTATTTGTATATGTGTGCACCCGAGCGTGTATGTGTGTGTATATTATCTTAGTCTTTATATTTATAATCCTTCTTTTTCTTTCCTTAAACATTTTTTTCTCTTTTCTAATAGTTTGACTTGTTTTATATCAATAAAATCTACTCACATATCTAATGTACTTTTCTTCTTATCATAGCATTTGTTTGATTATATTCAAATTATGTATTATGAATGATAGTGAATCAAATAGATTTTATGTCCAAATAATCTCATGCCAGACATCGCTAACATAACATGAAGATTTTATTAAAATAAAAAATAAAAAGAGAGAACAAAAAAATATGGAGGGACAACACCAAATTCATGATAAAAATACAACGTACACATAGGCAAAAATAATAAGAATGAAAAAACTAAGTAAATACATAGATGAAAAAAAGTAAATTAGTGCAATACCAATAATCAAATTCCTTAGGTTATAAAGATATTTATAATTAACTAACTCGCTTACAAAAGTCCTTTGAAACTCATTATTTCTTTTTAGATATCCATGCTTTAAAAGATCTAGTATTAACTTTCTTTGACCTACCCTAACCAGGTTTCCTTGTAGTTTGAATTGGCTTATCATCCTCCTCTGAATTATAATTTTCCTTCTCATCAAGCATATTAGCCTATTTAGAGACTATTTTCAATTCCTTTGCAAAACAAACCTCATGAAAAAAAAAATATGAATGATAGTGAATCAAATAGATTTTATGTCCAAATAATCTCATGCCAGACATCGCTAACATAACATGAAGATTTTATGAATGATAGTGAATGATAGTGAATCAAATAGATTTTATGTCCAAATAATCTCATGCCAGACATCGCTAACATAACATGAAGATTTTATTAAAATAAAAAATAAAAAGAGAGAACAAAAAAATATGGAGGGACAACACCAAATTCATGATAAAAATACAACGTACACATAGGCAAAAATAATAAGAATGAAAAAACTAAGTAAATACATAGATGAAAAAAAGTAAATTAGTGCAATACCAATAATCAAATTCCTTAGGTTATAAAGATATTTATAATTAACTAACTCGCTTACAAAAGTCCTTTGAAACTCATTATTTCTTTTTAGATATCCATGCTTTAAAAGATCTAGTATTAACTTTCTTTGACCTACCCTAACCAGGTTTCCTTGTAGTTTGAATTGGCTTATCATCCTCCTCTGAATTATAATTTTCCTTCTCATCAAGCATATTAGCCTATTTAGAGACTATTTTCAATTCCTTTGCAAAACAAACCTCATGAAAAAAAAAATATGAACTATCTTATAACTATAATGCGGTGAATATAAGTGTTGTAATCCCTATAAACTACTAGTGACATCTTCCAAAGAAGGCATACCAACCAAGGAATCAAAATTCACTAGTATACCACCACTAGTAGAAACATCTAAATTCTTAACAATAAAACTTTCATGCATAACACAAACATTATCATGATTTGGCTCAAGTTGTGACTAAGCAACAAACGGTACCACAAGAGAATGCACCATAATAAGCTAAACTATCAACATAGGCTCCTTCATAGGATCGATGATAGGGTCCACCACAGGATTCAGAGGATCCACGTAGGCTCCATTATAGGTTCAACCATAAGCTCCACCACAAGTTCCAATATAGGTTTCACCACAGACTCCACAACAAGCTCCACAATAGGCTCAAAAATAGGTCCATAACAAATTCAACAATAACTTCTAGAAGCTTTAAACTAAACCTAGAGAGCCTTAATTCTCATCTCGGGCACCAACCACCTTAAAATGATAAAGTTGTTATATTTTTGCGCCAACTATTTTCTCCTCACCAGAAATTACTTTGTCATCTTGTTGTAACATTCTATAATTAGATAGATCATGAACAATCATTTTTCAATTTGAACAAAAAAAAAAGGAAACAATAAATGTAAATCCCAACCTTTTTACCAAAATTTGATTAGGCAAATTAGATAACAAATTGGTATCTTCACTAAGACATGTTCAAAGAAACCTCAAAACTTATTCTTAATGTAATCGTCTAAAGATAAGGGTGTCACTAATGCAAAATAAACTTATTAAGTCTATGAATTTAAGTCTATTCAAAAGAAAACAAACTTAAAAAATGTGTGATTACAGTTTGGTAAATAAAAGTTAGTTATTGAAGTTTGTTGTTGACTAACAAATTTAAATAAATATAGTTTTACATTTGTTACTTTTCTAACAAACTTAAATTAGTATTTTAGATATGCTACTTTTCTTTTGAGACTTAAAAAAATGTTATTAATTTTACTTCTCTTACTTTTCCAACAAACTTAAATTAGTATTTTTACATTTGTAACTAACTTAAAAAAGTGTTTTAACCTACACAAAATACATTCACTTTTTCACTTTCACTTGTTGAACCCTTAAAACTTTTTTCGCTTTCCAACCTTTTCACTCTTGTGTCTAGCCTTAACCAACAACATTCTTCCAATGATAACAACATTCTTCTAGTGACAACAACAACAAGTACAATGTACTAATTTTTATATAGCTAAAGGGTATGCATACTCTACTTTAAATAATATGTTTTCTTAGAAAAGTCAAATGGTAGGTGGTTGTAGTAGACATGTAGAATATACATATTATATAAATTGGAACTGGAATGATAAGAAGGAAGAAGTTGTGAACGAAGGATACACTATACATGGAATGCGTATAGATATTATAGTGCACATTGTCTATTTGTTTCTTTAGTCTATCTTTTGTAATAAATATCATCTTTGGCATAAAGCTTAGTGGAAGTCCTTCGGCAAAAGGTTTAGTTCCCTTTCAATAGAGAATTTAGTCCTTCGAATCCTCTCAATGCGTTCTTGTAGTGTCATCTCCATAAACTCTAAATTGTCTTACTTCATAAAAGCAATTAATAAGTCATAACAAAGAATGAGAATGTGAAGGGAGGAAAGTGTTGGTGAGTTATGGGTCAAGTCTAGGTCTAAGATAAATGACTAATTCATGAAGAAGTAAAGTAAAAGAAACTGAGTCTTGAATTAATTTATTATCAAGTATTGTACAGGTAAAGGATAATGTCATTTTAAACTTGGTGTATATGATTTTCCTTTGGATTTCCTTGTACTTTTAACAAGACCATTGGACTTTGTTTAGACTACAAATTTTAAGTTAGATACCTTATTATTTATTTTGATTTTGAAACTCTATATATTTTGTTTTGAAAATTGATTAAACAAATAAAAAAAACAACAAATTTAAGTTTGTTATGGTTACAACAAACTTAAATTCATTGTCACTATGAAGGTCCGAGTCTTTTGGACAATAATAGACTAAAAGTTTAAGTCTGTCGGCCAACAACAAACTTAAAATTTAAGTTTGTTGATGCACAACAGACTTAAAATTTAAGTCTATCAATCAATAACAAAATTAATATTTAAGTTTGTCGAATCTAAGTCTATCATAAAACAAACTTAAAAAGTCCAAAATAATAGACTTGAAAAGCCTGTTTTGTGGTAGTGTGCATCAATACCACACGCAATTGATAAAATCGCCTTTGACTACCAATTTTTCAAAGGAAGACCACATATGAGAATCCAACATTGGGTTTTTGTTAGCTTCATAGAAGTTGGAACAAAATCCCCAAACAAAATCACAAAGGATTCTAGTAGCCAAATTTCAAACTCCAACTACCAAAACCCTTCTAATATCGAAGAAAAAATAAATTCATAGAACATTTTTCAAGAGAAAGAGTTGTTTTCCACTAATTCAAATGTTTTTGTTGGAAGTCCATGGTTGGAGCCTATCCTAGCGAGATCTATGTGGGCGTTCTATTTCTATTTTGCCCGTTGTCGGGCCACTATCGGACCACCCATTAATTCTACTCTCACGCTCGAGATGTTTATACCTCGGCGTGAAGGAGGTGTGTTGGAAGTCCCACATCGACTAGAGATAAGGCCAAATTATAATATATAAGTAGGGTGCAAACCTCACCTTACAAGCTAGTTTTGTGGGTTGAGTTAGGCTTAAAATTAGGGGTGGGCAAAGTGCACTATATTGTATTGTACTATAAAAATTGATAGTTAATTATAAAACAGTTCAGGAAAATTGAACTAAAAAATAGTTCAGAGTAACTGAACTAAATTGTTTTTTAGTTCACTTATAGTGTAGTGCAATTCAGTGAACCATTTTTCAGTCAATTATAGTGCATTTCGGTTAACTATAATGCAGTTTGCTGTTACAGGGTCTCTTAAAAGAATTTCTAAGCTCTTTGATTCAAGAAAATCTAATAATTCTGATCAGATTTCGCCAATATTTTTATAACTTTCTAAAGGAAGAAATTGGTTCCAAAATAAAAAAATCCTATTTCAAATTCATATGTTAATAAAATCTAAACTTAAATTTTGTGTTTTTGCATTGTACACAACCACAATAATTATGCTTTTAAGGGTGAAACCTAAAAGGAATACAAACATACTCTTCCTTCAATGAAGTCTTGAGTGCCAATGTTAAACACTGTACATTCAATTGCTTTAGCAGAGTTGAGGCAAAGTGTGTGATTTTCATTCCTTTCCCATGGATTGAGTATTCTTTTCGTATTGATTGCTCGTTCATCAATGGTCCCTGGAACTACCACATTGATAAGCTTGCTGCAACAACATGTAACTCGCTTTTAAAGCAAAATTTTCATGAACAGTTAAACTGGTAAAGCAAGTGAGAATATGTGTAGTACCATCATCAGGTTCTGACGCAACAGAAAACATTAGTTCAAAGTAATTTTTTTTCCTTTTTACCATTTCAGTGATATTGAATAGATTTAAGATTGAAACCATGAAAATAGATGGTCGGGATAAAAAAACAAAAGGGAATAAGGTGATGCATAGTGCAGATACAAAATTAAAAAAGAAACCACAAGATCCATCACCCTGAAAAGATGATTAGCAAATGAAAATGACAAAATAAAACTCACCTTAAGAAACAATTCACCTTAAGATCCACAACCTTCAACCTTGACATCTTAGAAAGCCAAATCCACAATGACAAGCCTCCCACTCTCCCTCATGATCATGAACTACACAAACACACAATATTGAGTGACTCCACAAAATCACAATGAAAAAAAAATAAAGATAATTAAAACTTTTTCGTGGAAATAATATTGATTAGCAACTATGGTGGTAATGTGAAAGTGTTAACAAGAAAACAACTAACATTATAATGACATTGTGAGTATATATGGTCATGATAAAAGAAATCACGTTGTTGAGTTGGTAAGGTTAATTCCGAAATGGCTTAGTTATTTAGTGGTATGCATCCAACAAAGAAGCACTCACGCCCAAATGTGTTCATACAAACATCAATCAATCAAAATGGGAAAAATAGTCAAGACACAAATGAAAGAGCTTCCTCATCTTCCTTTTTTCACCCTTATTAACTATATAGGAATGAATCAGACTTATTAAGTGTTACCCTTTTAACTGTATATAGTTTCACTAGCTCAATGTCAAAACATAGTCTGTAGTCGAAAGCACAAAGGCTAGAGGAAAAGATAATATATGTAATCATAAGTAGTAATTATTAAAAGCATTATGTTTTCTTCTGTCAAAGGCAATCCCAAAAGCTTAATCTTTCTTTTTATGTGATCTCGTCAAAACAGCCATAAGCCTAACTTGTTAGACTGAAAAAAGAGTATTTATGAATGATTTAGACTTTTAAAGGCTTGTTGAAAGTGGCCACAGAAGCCAGTTCGATCTTGTATATTTTATACATCTATTTGTTTATACAGAGGGTAAACATAAGTAAATATGTTTCTTAATCAAGATTAGTTATTACAATATGCAATGGTGAACAGTAGCATTGTAGTAGAATAATTATGTGCCTAATGTTAAATTAGTACAGTAGAAGAAATCAAACTTATTATTAGTGTTTATGTCAAATATAAACTAATGAGGAACAAATAGTACTGCAAATATTACTAAAAAATGTTAGAGTAACCTACAACAAGGTAAATGATGAGAAACTATATTTTAAATCAGGGCAATATCACCAAGGCAAACATATAAATAAAACCTAAAACAGAAAAATTCATAAGCAAACGAGATCACTCTCTCGTGGGCATATCAACAAACATGTAGAGATCATAAGTTTGAGAAAACCCAACCCAATGCAAATGATGAGTCAACTCCTATGAGAAAAAGATATCAAAAGTGCTAGCAAGCTTGAAGGCTTGTCGAGCAGCAGAAGGAACACTTGAAGGGAACACCCACCTTGAATTTGAAAAAGGGAGATCGCTACTCCCACAAGAAGAAAGAAATCAATAAGCATAAAAGTTATAAATTTGTTAATAATAGGAGAGAGTGAAAGACCTGGAGAAGCCATCGACTCTGAAATGAAAAGGGAGTTGAAGAGGAAGCCCTAGAGGACTAATCGAGGGAGATGGAAGGAGGGATGGGTGGTGGTAGGGACGAAGAGGACAGCGGACCTGAACTAATAAAGGGAGATGGGAAGAGGGATGGGTGGCGGCGGAGAGGAAGAGGGCAGCACGATAGAAAATCTGTAATAGTGGTGATAGAAAAAAAAGTTCTATGGAGAAAGGCACATGGTTCACATAGTTAACTATAGTTAAATGTACTAAAATAATTAAGGTTCAGTTTTTTTAACCTAAACTATAAAATAACTTAATTAGTTTTTAGTACAAATCAGTTTAGTTTTTTTAAGTATAATACAGTATAGTTAACTGTAATTTGGATCAGTTCAGTAAATTATGCCCAGCCCTACTTAAAACTCACTTCATAATACCATGGTTAGAGCCTATCCTAGCAAGTTCTATGTGGGCATTTCTGTTTCCACCCGTTGTCGGGTCGCTATCGAATCACCCCATTAATTTCTACTCTTACGCACGAGATGTTTATACCTCGACGTGAAGGGGGTGTGTTGGAAGTCCTACATCGACTAGAGATAAGACAAATTTATAATATATAAGTGAGGTGCAAACCTTACCTTACAAGCCGATTTTGTGGGGTTGAGTAAGGTTTAAAAACCACTTTCTAATATGGTATTAGAGCAAGGTTAGAGCCTATCCTAGCGATATTTCTTGTTTCTTAGGCATTTCTATTCCACCCGTTGTCGGGCCACTATCGGACCACCCATTTCTACTATCATGCTCGATATGTATATACCTCGGCGTGAAGGAGGTGTGTTGGAAGTCCCACATCGACTAGAGATAAGGCCAAATTATAATATATAAGTGGGGTGCAAACCTCACCTTACAAGCTGGTTTTGTGAGGTTGAGTTAGGCTTAAAACTCACTTCATAATACCATGGTTAGAGTCTATCCTAGCGAATTCTATGTGGGCATTTCTGTTTCCACCCGTTATTGGGCCGCTATTGGACCACCCCATTAATTTCTAGTCTTACGCACGAGATGTTTATACCTCGGCTGAAGGGGATGTGTTGGAAATCCTACATCAACTAGAGATAAAATCAATTTATAATATATAAATGAGATGCAAATATCACCTTACAAACCGATTTTGTGGGGTTGAGTAAGGTTTACAAACCACTTTCTAATAGTTTTTGGACCACATGAATCTTCTTACAAATATCTAAATAAGTGATGAATTTATCCCCTTTTATTAACAAAATATGTTCACCCAAATGATTTTTGCATTCCTCTTTACCAACAAGATAAATAAACTTACCAATCTATACCAATATCATATATCTCTTTATACAAAAACATAATTATAATAAAACAAATATCACAAACATTATTAAAAACTTAAACTAATGTGTAATTTTATCCAAAAAGAAGATTGAGATAAATAAATCTTTCAATCATCTTTTAATATTATTGTAAACAACACAAAGAATATAACACTCAACAAAATCTCAAAAAAAAGAAAATATTTCCTTCAATCAACCAAAACAAGCTAACCAGATTTTAGACCTCCCAGCCTCCATTGTTCCAAAGCTGCCAACACCTCATCCTTCACACCTCATCCTTCAAAAGCACCAGCCACATAACCTGGTAGCTACGTAATTTTGCAAGAAACCTGGCTGCCAAAACCTGCACCCCTGGATAGCGCACAACCACACAATCGAGAGTTGTGATTCAGCCACGTGCATGTTGCCTGGCCCATACCATAAAATCTTTCAGCACACGACGTGAAAAACCACTGCAGAAACCGCTCCTCTCCAGCAGTCTATATCCAAGAAATATAACTTGTTCCAGCCACCAGCCACCAGCCCCCAGCACCTAGCCCACGCATGAAACCACCCACAAGCCACGTACACACGAGAAATTTTCCATCACGCAAACAATCACCTCCACAACTAGTCACAAGCACATCAGCAGAAACCAACGTCCAAGCCACCTAGCTCTACAATATGAAGCCACCGTAACTAGAAAGAGAGAGAAACCCTACCCCTCTTGAGATCGAATTTTTTCTCTCCAAAAATCTCATCTTTCATAGTTTTTTTTTCTTGCTTTTTAAGTTCTTTTCAAATCTTATATTTAAATATTTTCACTCCTTTTTACTACTTTTATTTATTTATTTTTAAAAATATTTAATTTTCAGTTTTAAATGTTTAATCATATAAATCCTTCGTTACATAATATAAAAATTTATACTTTTTATTTTTTATTCTTAATTTTTTTTTCAAGAATTTTGTTTTGTTAAAACAATTTTCATTATCTTTTAATCGTTTGACTTGTTTGATATTTGAAGATTTTTTTTTAAATCTTTAAGATACTTTTTATCTTATACTTTTCATCTTATATTTTCAGCTCAGTTGCTTTCCTTTGCGAACACCACTCTTGCTCAATTGCTTGCTTTTAAAAATACAAAAAAAAAATGTTTTCTATTTTTATATGGGTTAGTGAATCAACCCACTTAACTCACCAAGTCGTTATGTATTGTGCTAGGTTGCAAAAATTTTGGCTTACCTTAAAGTGAGATAGGTTGGATTCACTCAATTTTAATCCAATTCATGGTAAGTCAACTCACTCATGTGAGTTGGTTTGGCTCACTTTGACAACCCTAAGTGTAAAATATTGTTTTTGATAATTTTATTATATTTATTTTTATTTTTTAATTTATTATTATAAGTGTAATTTTATCAATTTTATAAATACATTTTATTTACTATAATATAATATCATTGTTATGAATTTTATTTACGATGCAACATAAATTGAAATTTAAAAAATGAAATATTTATGCTAAATTTTAATTATTATTAGTTTAAACTCTTTTTTTCGATTTTTTCCAATTGATGAACTATAATTTTTAGTAGTGTATAAAAAATAGATTTCATAAAAAAGTAAACAAAATGTTTAAAATATTTTTAAATTTAAAAACTTATTTTTTTATAATTTTTTAAAAATAGGTGATATTAGAAACAATAATATGTTTAATAATATTTTAATTAGAAATTGAATATTTGACCATATAATGTTTTCTTTATTATTATTTTTTAATTATTTTAAATTAATTAATAAATATTGAAATATGTGAAAATAAATACAAATATAAGTACGAGTATATCCATGAATGGAAATATATTATACTTATTTAGTACCCGATTTCATCGAAAGAAAGAATTTAGTTGGTAATGATGTTAGGATTAGTTCATATAAAATTAATCTTTATAAAGTTTCACCTGAAATCAAATTTTACCATTTTCACAAATTTAAACATAATTGTTAAATAGTAAATTCCATTGAATGGTGTGCTGGAAAGGATTTCTTTACAAACTTTTAAGAGAAAAAAAGGTAGAAAATGCATAAAAGTAGAAATGTATGTAGCTGTTTGAAATTCAACTTTGTTTATTAATTGATTAATAAGAACTTTTCCATAATAATTATCCTTTATCCAAAGTTTACGCAATTATTGTCCTAAATTAGCTTTTAGAAATCCGTTATACTCAGCAACTCTTCTTGGCAACATTATTCTGTTACACACCTTTTAAAAATTATTATATTTTTCACCTTTTTTATGTTAAGAAAATGAAAATTCTCATCTTCTCATAATCTACACACAGGACCTGATGGATAAATCTTAGGACAGCCTTAAATAGATATGGCGAGTCAGAAGATTTACTGAGAACGCACGTGGAAGAACATGATTTGCTCAAAGTACAACTACAGCTACAAGGATTTCAGCACCTACTAACCCACAAAGGAACTTTCCCCGTACCCATCACCATCACACGCAAAAAAACAAAGAAACAAACACAAAACTACCAAATTTTTTGCCAAGGAAAGTTTCACAAAACTTTCTCCTCTTTCTTCTTTCTGTATCACACTTGAAAAGGGCATCATCAAACATTAACAATATGAACAAGAAAGACAACAACAACATCAAAGAAAGAACCTTTTGGTGTTAGAGAGGGACAATGAAAATGATCCAAATAAGTGAAAGGTGAAAGCATGCTTTGTCGGCCATTAAAACTTCACCCCCAAAAGAGGGTTGATCCTTCACACTCATTCTTTCATTCCCTTGTGCCAAACCCCACCCAACAGAGAAAAGCCACAAATAGTGCCATCCCTGGAGGATGGATATTCATTCACTGATCCATTGAACCTTGAGTCTTGCTTCTTTCTCAGTCCTTCAAAACAAAAAGGGGTTTGGATTTTTCTCCTCGAAATCTTGGCCTTTTCTTTCAGATCGAAGATCCCACTTTTCATGTCCAAAGGCCACGTGGGTCTATCCTATTTTTGGCTAAAGTCTCATAACTTCTTCATGGTTCTTCGCAATTTTCCTTCACAAGGAGTTGTTGATCCCAAGTGGTGGACCAGCTGCTTTTCTTAACTTCTCTTTTTGATGAGTGATGGCGGTCTTTGAATGAAAGGTGTGGTTTTCTTCGTGTGCAGCTTTGATAATTTTGAATTCTGTGTAATATACATGCGTGTCTTTGTTTTTTCCTTTGAACGTGGTAATGGTGATTTGGTATTGTGGAATATGATTTCAAATTAATTGGACCTGTTCCAAGTTTCAATTTTGAGGTTTTGTTAATTATACAAATTACCACAAATTTTCTGGTTTGTACAAATCCAGTGGGAGCAAGAATTTTCCAGAACATTTTTACTATTTCATTTCTGAGCAAAATAGCCTTTTTCAAATAGTGCTCAATTGATTACACTAATCAATAGTTGGGTTTTCTTTTTATTTTTTTTTAATTTTTATATCGGAGATTACGATAAAAAAAAATCGTCTATGTTGTGAAAGTGATTGATTGATGGCTTGCTTGTGCAGTTCTCGAATAGTAAGATGGCTGGAGATATTAAGGAGAGAACTTTGGCGATAGGGTATTCTTTTCTTTTACTGCTATTGACTTCACTTCTTTGTAGCACCGACGGTTTGAACACTGAGGGGCAAATCTTGCTAGAGCTTAAGAATGGATTTCATGATAAATCTAATGTTTTGGAAAGTTGGAAGCCTACTGATGAAACCCCATGTCGATGGAAAGGTGTAAATTGCGGTCATGGTAGTGATAACAATGGAGTAGTTGCGTCGCTTAATTTGACTTCAATGGGTCTTTCTGGAACTCTAAATGCTGCTGGCATTGGGGGTCTGACCCATCTGACTTATCTCAATCTTGCCTACAATGGGTTGACTGGGAATATCCCAAAGGAGATTGGTGATTGTTTGAATTTGGAATATCTTTATTTGAATAATAATCAGTTTGAGGGCACAATTCCGGCTGAATTAGGTAAGCTGTCTGTTTTGAGAAGTTTGAATATTTACAACAACAAACTCTTTGGTGTGATTCCATATGAGATTGGGAACTTGTCTTCAATGGTTGAGCTAGTGGCCTATAGCAACTTTCTTGAGGGACCCCTGCCTAATTCCATTGGAAATCTTAAGAATCTTGTAAATTTCAGAGCAGGGGCAAATAACATTACTGGTAACTTGCCAAAGGAAATTGGTGGATGTAAGAGCTTAATGCTTCTTGGTCTTGCACAAAATCAGATAGGAGGGGAGATACCAAGGGAGATTGGGATGCTTGCCAGCTTGAAAGAATTGGTTTTATGGGGAAACCAGCTTTCAGGACCTATTCCTAAAGAGATTGGGAATTGTAGCAGTCTTGAGAAAATTGCTATATATGGGAATTATCTTATTGGACCTTTACCTAAGGAAATTGGGAACCTCAAATCCTTGAGGTGGCTGTATGTTTACAGAAACAAGTTGAATGGAACCATTCCCAGGGAAATTGGAAATCTTACTTCATGTTTAGACATTGATTTCTCAGAGAACTCTTTAGTAGGTAGTCTCCCTTCAGAGTTTGGTAAAATAAATGGTCTAAGTTTGCTGTTTCTCTTTGAGAACCATCTAACTGGTGTTATACCAAATGAGTTTAGTAGCTTGAAGAACCTGTCAAAGCTAGACCTGTCAATAAATAATCTCACAGGTCCAATTCCATTTGGCTTCCAATATTTGACTAAAATGAACCAGTTGCAACTTTTTGACAACTCCCTGAGTGGTATTATTCCCTCCGGACTTGGATTTCATAGTCCCCTTTGGGTTGTTGACTTTTCTGACAACAACTTGACAGGAAGAATACCCCCTCATCTGTGCAGATATTCTCGTTTGATGTTGTTGAATCTTGCATCTAATCATCTTTATGGAAATATACCAACAGGTATACTAAACTGTAATTCATTGGCACAGTTGTTGATACTTGGAAACATGCTTACTGGAAGCTTCCCTTTAGAATTGTGTAAGCTGGAGAACTTGACTGCCATTGATTTGAATGAAAACAGGTTCAGTGGTACACTCCCTTCTGATATTGGCAACTGCCACAGGTTGCAAAGGCTTCATATTGCCAACAATTACTTCACATTGGATTTGCCTAAGGAAATAGGTAATCTCTCTCAGTTGGTTACCTTTAATGTTTCGTCAAATCTTTTCACTGGAACAATCCCACTTGAGTTTTTTCAGTGTCAAAGACTACAAAGACTTGACCTCAGCCAGAATAACTTTTCTGGTTCCTTGCCTGGTGAGATTGGAACACTTCAGCACTTGGAGATTCTTAAGCTTTCAGACAATAGGCTGTCTGGATATATTCCTGCAGCACTAGGCAATCTGTCTCATTTGAACTGGTTGTTGATGGATGGTAACTATTTTTTTGGCGAAATACCTCCTCAGTTAGGTTCTCTTTCAAGCTTGCAGATTGCAATGGATCTCAGTTACAATAACCTTTCTGGAAAAATACCAGTTCAGCTTGGCAGTCTCAACATGCTTGAATATCTCTATCTCAATAACAACAATTTGGATGGTGAAATTCCCAGCACATTTGAAGAGCTATCAAGCTTGTTGGGTTGCAATTTCTCATTCAATAACCTCTACGGACCTATTCCTTCCACTAAAATTTTCCAAAGTATGGCTGTGAGCAGCTATATTGGTGGTAAGAATGGCCTCTGTGGTGCGCCTCTCGGTGACTGCAGGACCAATTCTGCTTCTCACTCTGATACTTCAGGGAAAAGTTTTGATTCTCGTCGCGCTAAAATAGTCATGATCATTGCAGCTTCTGTTGGTGGTATTTCACTCATTTTCATCTTAGTTATTTTATATTTTATGAGACGCCCTAGAGAGTCAATTGATTCCTTTGGAGGAACTGAGGCTCCCTCCCCAGATTCAGATATCTATTTCCCTCGAAAGGAAGGTCTGACATTCCATGATCTAGTTGAAGCTACAAAAAGATTTCATGAAAGCTATGTTATTGGTAAGGGAGCATGTGGAACCGTGTATAAGGCAGTGATGAAATCTGGTGAGACTATTGCTGTTAAGAAGTTAGCATCAAACAGGGAAGGGAACAACATTGAGAATAGCTTCAGAGCGGAAATATCAACTCTGGGAAGAATAAGGCATCGGAACATAGTGAAATTGTATGGCTTTTGCTACCACCAGGGTTCCAATCTCCTGCTTTATGAGTACATGGAAAGAGGTAGCTTAGGTGAACTATTGCATGGTTCTGCAACTACTTTGGAATGGTCAACTCGGTTCATGATTGCACTTGGAGCTGCTGAGGGTCTTGCCTACTTGCATCATGACTGCAAACCAAAAATCATCCACCGCGATATAAAATCTAACAACATTCTCCTGGATGAAAATTTTGAGGCTCATGTTGGTGATTTTGGTTTGGCAAAAGTGATTGACATGCCCCAGTCAAAATCAATGTCTGCTGTTGCTGGATCTTATGGCTATATTGCTCCTGGTAAGCTCCTACACCCTTGTAGTTAGCTAATGTATCACAAACTCCTTCATTTTGTTTATTGTTTTGACAAGGTAGATCATATTACTATGAGTAGTGTCTTGTACCGTATTATGTGATTTATTGTTTAACTCCATGCTCATAAACATGTATACTTTTTTACTTTTGACTAGTTATCAAATACTGTTTGGTGAACCATTTGTATCCTGTGTGGCAGAATATGCATATACCATGAAGGTGACAGAAAAGTGTGACATCTACAGTTATGGTGTTGTGCTTTTGGAATTGCTCACTGGAAGAACACCAGTTCAGCCACTAGATCAAGGAGGAGATCTTGTCTCATGGGTGAGAAACCATATAAGGGATCACGACAATTCGCTGACGCCGGAGATACTTGATACTCATGTTGATCTGGAAGACCAAACCACAGTGAATCACATGCTCACTGTTTTGAAGCTTGCTTTAGTATGCACAAGTGTGTCTCCTACAAAGAGGCCATCAATGAGGGAAGTTGTGAAGATGCTTATTGAGTCCAATGAGAGAGAAGGAAACTTAACACTCACTCAAACATACCTTGATCTTCCTTCCAAAGATGGCTTGTGAACAAAGTATGCAACAACATCTCTTTGACATTTTGTTAACAGAACATGAAATTTTTTTCTGCTCATTTTTGCTTTCCACAGGAGAAAATAGGAGATGATTCTTGTACATTGTTTCACTGCACTATGGCACTAGGCTTAACTGTTTTACCTTATAGCATTCTTTATTATTAATACCTCGTCTCTGTATTTTCTTTTTGAATTCAGTGTATATGTTGTATTAGTAACTGTATTGTACAGTTTTTTATTGCCATGGAATGTGCATCATCATGGAGATTATATGGTCAAGGGAAGGATAGATAATAAATATTTGAGATGTTCATATAACATGCTGCAAGTTTCGTGGAACTGATTGGTGAACAATTAGATTAATTTGCATTTTAACATATTTTAGTTCATCTTCTTTGATTGGATTTGGACCACTTACAGCATTTTTAGATATTTCTTGAAAGCTACTGTTTTGATATTTATTGTTTTGATGGATCTTTGCATTTGAATTTTAAAACTGTTTCTATCAACTAATTGCTATAATATATATCATGAATACAAGCTGTTATTCACTATGCAGAAATTCTAATCTTCAAAAGATATATTTTACTTAACATGTAGTTGGTAAAAGAGTATTGGATTAGGGTTTTTAAACAAAGTTTTGAATCTGAGTTTTGTGAATAGAAAAAAACATGTGATTGAGAGAAAAAAGTTCTACTGAAGTTATCTAGAAAGTATCATGGTTATATAAAAAAGAGCATATATTTTAATGTAATTAGTGGTTTATCCCCTCATAGATATGCACACTGATGTATCTTAATTAATGCTGTCTTACACCTTAGATTTAAACAATTATAATATCAGATCATAGATCTAACCATGTAGTTGGTCAAAGGAATAGTTGCGTAGTCTTATTTTTATCATTTATTTTATGTCTTACAATTTTACAATTTTAATACTTCCTGCCAAATTTCCAATTTTTCAGTATTTTATGATTGAATCTAGTAATATTATATTTTAGTGTAAAATACACTTAATGTAGTTTCTTGCCTTTTCAAAAGTATATTTGTTTTTACTTTACCTCTTCATCCTTTTTGATGATTAAAATTTGTGAAAGTTTATATAACATAATTAAGTTATATATTTTCTAAGAAGTAAAAGTGGTCGATACAATTAAATAAGAAACCACCGCTATACAAAAGCAATTGCACGATATTCGATCAAAATTTATAAAAATTTAAGAGTAATAGATAAATCAAAGCGATACGACCATGACGTTCAGTTTAATTGGCTGAACATTCTAGCCTCGCAAAATATATCACAATAAAATAAACATGAATATACATTGTTTAAATAACGTTGAACAATTTTTAAATATTTCATAATTATAAACTTTTTTTATTTTAATATTATATTTTTACTTTTATTTTCCAATAAGTACACATATTTAATTGTTTTATTTTATTATTTAAGTTGTTTGTAATTTAGTTTATTATTTAAAACTATTAAAACAAACTAAAACAAAAGGATGGGTTAAATTATATTTTAAAGTTTTTAAAAATCTTTTCATAATGTTTTGTCTAATAGAAGTTAGAGTGTTACACCTCAACCATCCTACACCTCTTATTTTACATTTATTAAAGACAAAATAAATTTAATGATGACTTAATGATCTCTTAACAACCAACAATCCGAAACCCCCTATTTCTATAAATCCTACATGTATCTCTTCCCATTTTTTCACTTTATTCACTTAGTAGCATTTTCTTTATTGTTTCAATATTTTTCTGAGTTGAGAGTTGAGAACTTGTCTTATGTAATATGGTGATACAGTGGTGGTGATTGTGATCGACTTTGGTGATGACCGTGGTATGGTTCTTGAAGGAGGAAGGTAGAGGATAAAGATGGTGATAGAGATTCGCTTCTAAAGACATCGAGGTTAGTTCATACAATACGTAAACACCCTTAACTGGCATTGGAATTGCAGTTAAGGGTGCATCGACGTTCGATCGCCGGTTATATAGTGTTGCACTTTGAAATTCGACAATCCTTCAACCAAACTTCGAATTTTGGTTAAGGGTGGATGTACTTTCAATTTCTGTAACGTGCGTATTTCGAATTTCGCTTTGTATTATTATTTTTTTTAATATTATGTTGTTTTATGATACTTTTTAATATTTGTTATTTTATGTATTATGTTGTGTTATATTGTTTTATGATATTTAATTTTTTTAATACTCGTTGTTTTATATGAGTTAATTTATTTTTTTATATATATTATGCTGTTTTTTCATTTGTTTAATTTTTTTAATTTTTATTTAAATTATAATATTTATGAGGTGATTTATGTCTTTTTAATTATTTCATTTATGATAATTTTTGTTATTTATGATTTAGTAGTTAATTTGTTGTTATTAAATTTTTTTATTTGTTATGAAGTTTTGATTTTTTTTATACGTGTTAATGATGTTTTATTTAATTTTGAATAAGTTTTTTTATTTAGTATTTAGTTTATAATATTTTATGTTATTTTGTATTTATTATATACATTTTTTTATGTGTTAATTTTGTTAACTTTTGATTTAATTTAAAATATTTTATTTTATTTATGATGTATTAGTTAATTATTTAGGTGTTATTTTTTATGTAGTAGTTAATATTTTGTTATGAAATTGTTTTATTTGTTATAAAGTTTTTAATGTTTCATATGTGTTAATGATTTGGAGTTTTATTTAATTTTGAATAAGTTTTAATTTTTTTTATTTAATATTTAGTTTAGAATATTTTTTGTTATTTTGTATTTATTGTATGCATTTTTGTATGTGTTAATTTTTTAAAATTTTAATTTAATTTATAAGATGTTTATATTTGGTAATTTTTATTTTTATTTTAAAATTTTTACTTAACTTGTTATTTGTTATTTGTTAAATTTTAATATTTTAATGTTTATTGTAGGTTGAATTTAATATTATAAGATAAATAACTATCTATTTCCCGATTCTCAAATAAATTATGGTTTTATGTTTGAATTTTCTTCTTTCTTAAATGAAGTTGCTGAGGGTGATTAGACAAATGAATTTTCCACTGATAAAATATTCCCCTCACGCGTCGATTTAATTGAATGAGTTCGAAAGATTGCATTCAACATTGGATTTGTTGTCGTGATTATAAGATCTGACACAGCAACTGGTGAAGCTAGAAGAAAGACATTGATTTTGTTAGGCTGTGAAAGGAGTGTGAAGTATAGGAACTATAAGCAAGATGTTCAACCTAATGTATCTGGTACAACAAAAATGTGAGTGTCCGTTTAGGTTGAGGGGTAAACCTAAAGGACAGGGTTGAGTGTTAAAGGTTATGTGTGGCTATCACAACCATAAATTAACAAAGACTTTGGTTGGTCATCCTTTCATGGGGAGGTTAAATGCTGCCGAACAGCCAATTCGGGTTGACATGACTAAGAGTAAAGTAAACATCTCAAATATTATTTTGACTCTCAAAGAACATAATGAAGCTAACATGACCACTATAAAGAAAATATACATCAAATGGAGCAGTTAAGGATCTTTGAGAGGGTCGAAAACTGAAATGCAGCAGTTGATGATGTTGTTAGATAGAGATAAATACATCCAACGGAGTAGAACTTTGGACGATTTTGACGTGGTAAGTGACTTAGTTTGGACACATCTCGATTCAATAAACTTGTTGAATTCATTTAATATTGTCTTCTTAATGAATACCACGTACAAGATGAACAAATGTCGTCTTTTGTTGCTTGAGATTGTTGGAGTCACATCAACTGATTTGACATTCACAATCGCCTTTCCATTGCTTTCAAGTGAATGCCAAAATAATTTAACTTGGGCTTTGGAAAGGTTCAAAGGATTACTATTGACATCAGAGGGCGGTCCACACGTTTTTGTCACTGATAGAGACCTTGCTTTGATGAATGTCATTGCAAATGTATTTCTTGAGATGTATAAGAGGCTTTGTGCATTCCACATTATGAAAAACGTCAAAGCGAAATGCAAGATGTTAGTTGATAATGTTAAGGCATGAGATGTCTTAATGGAAGTGTGGCAAAATGTGATGAATTGTGACGACCAATTGAATTTTGGTGCTTATGTTCATTGTCTTGAGTATGCCTTTATTTTTTGATTATGTGAACCATACTTAGATCATTTCATACAAGGCATACTTTGTCAAGGCGTGGACGAATAGAGTGATGCATCTAGGCAACACTACAACAAACAGGTAATTGTTATTATTAATTTGTTTACTTATGTATTTCATATTTGTTGTGATAGTATTAATGTTTTGTGACAGGGTTGAATCTGCGTACTAGAACCTCAAGAGATTATTGGGGTCTAGTATGGGAGACCTATATTTGTGTTGGGATGCTATTCACAACGTCATTGTCCTACAACATAATAAAATCAAGACATCCTTTGAAAAAAGTCTTAACCTAATGAGTAACGCTTATAAAGGATTGAGATATAGAAGACTTGTTGAACGTGTTTCACGATACGCTCTAGGACTTATTGTCGATGAATTTGAGCGAGTGAATCAAATAGGTTTGGACAATGCCTATCATGTGCTTGTGTATTAGCACGACATGAGCCTAGAATAATTCCTTTGGGTGAAATACATGTTATGTGGACCTGTTTAAGCATTTCAAGTATTGTGTCTACTGAATCGCTTCTAGAGTTTAACATTGATCATGAAGTTGAACTGGTACAGGAACGATTCAAGAAGGTTGACATTGGTGAAAAGTCAACATTAAGCAGAAGCTAGTTGAAATTTCTTGTCCAGAAATGACATCATTTCCTCAACCCATTGTTGCCCAGAGGCACGAGCATGGTCTTCATTTTGTACACATAGGATGCAATCATTTATGGAGTTAATGGGAGTTAATACGACTTATATAGATCTGGGAGACGACTGAAATTAAGTTTGTCATGTAATAATTTATTTTTTCAATTGTAAGTAATCATATTTATAGTAATTCATTCTTTTCAATTGGTTCTTGTATTAATTGAATTATTTGAATTGTGTCTCGTTATATAATTGATTCAACGAAGGCGATTCATATTAACCCATTAAATAAATTATAAATACTCAAAGTATTAAAACCATACATAAATATGCATTATAAATACTCTTAGTATAAATAAAATTTACATAAATAACCATTAAAAAGTAAACATATATAACAATGTCCCTTCAAGAAAATGATGTTCGTCCACACACATGACAAACACCTATACTACCACTAGCCTCATACTCCTCAACAGAACTACGAGCTACTTGGAGTGTCTCAGTAGTACGCTGATAAGCTATAGTGCCCTTTGTGACGTCTCGACAGGTTGACATGCTCTTCAGCCTCCTGATCACACGCCTCATACCACCTTGAAATTAATATAACAAAAACAATAAATAAACTATATAAACAATAACAAACATTGATAAAAAAAACCATCATAGTTAGTTTCATTAATACCAACAATCCAGAATCAGGCGACCGTCTACGACAAACTAGGGGCACCAGGATGTCATACGGGAGGTGTGTCGCCTCATGCGCAGTGCAAGACTGGGTCAGTCATCATCGTCGACTGGAGTGATGTACGAGTGGGACACCCGCCAAAACCACACTAGGTATCCATCAACACACATAGAGGGCTCATGAGCTTCAACGACAGTAGTAATGGCATGCTCTACATATCGCAACCAATGTAGATCAATCGTAGGAATGTCTGGCATTGGAAGACTCTAAGGCGACTATTGAATGATCTGCTGAAAATCGAACTGACACAACACATGTTCAGGCAGATGTCGATGAATCATGTCGCCTAGTTAGATCCATCCCAAAAACATACATATGGACATGAATGGACAAGTACGTCTGTGCGAAATGTATGGATGACCAATGACTACATCATAAGTGAGCTCATTCAGATATGTCCGCCCCTACGTCAAACTCCAACCCTTCCTTAGAGGTATGTATTGTGAAGCCCATGGATCGAGGCCTGTGTACCTCCCCGACACTTGCCTCCTTCCCATGCGAGGAAGATGCTCATATATCCAACTCTACAAAAACATTACTTAAATTGTTTTATACATTCCTAACATATATGGAAATAAATTTCAAAAACTAAAATGTACCTGTAGAAGAGTGGAATATCTAGTTATCTTCCTCACATCAGTGAAGTTAGCATCTCCTAGCTACTCATAACTATGTGCTAGTGCCGCTACTCCCCAAGCGTATCACACACAAGCATTGAAGTCTCACAAGAGAAGGAGATACGAGACTCGAATCAAAGTTCCACTCTTATTCGTAAAAATTGTGCATCCAAGCAAATGTAACAAGTAGGCCTGAGCAATGCACTCCCAAAGCTCTTGCTCAATGCACTCCTAATAGACCTCCTAGATTAACAAATTAAGGAAATAAACAATTAAGGAAGAATTAACATTTAGGTTGATGACTAACCCGACCTTTCATCATGTGATGAAGATGAAGGCTCACCACGAAAAGATGAAGCCTCACCACGAGAAGACGATGCACCTCTAGTTTTAACCATTTCTATTAACCAATTATATGCAAAAATAAATTATATTATATTAAAAATATGATAACAAAATAATAAATACCAAAAAAATAAAACTTCATAATAAAATAACAAAGAAATAGAAAAAATAACAACACAAATTACTTAATAAATAATACTTAAATAATTACAAATTATAACAAAAACATTAAAAATTAAAAATAAATTAAGAAACAAAATCAAAAATAAAACATTTAGGAATAAAAATTATTATTTAAATAAATAAATTAATTAAAAACACTACATATTAACAAACAAATATAAATTTCAAATTAATTACATTATAAATAATATTTAAATAAATATCAAATATAATAAAAATTATAAATTATAAAAATGTTAAGAAAACAATAAAAAAAAGTATAAAAAAACCACAAAAACACAACAAATCAAACTTAAATTAATAAACGAATAAAAAACTAAAAACAAATACCACAAATAATTAAATAATAATTATTATTGAAAAAATATCAATAAACAATTATAGATTAAAAAATTTAACAAACAAATATAAATTCCGAAATTAGAAAAAATAATTACATTAAAATAATATTTAAATAAATATCAAATATAAAAAAATGTTAAGAAATCTATAAAAAAAACACACAAACACAACGAATTAAACTTAAAATAATAAACGAATCAAAAACTAAAAACAAATAAAACAAATAATTAAATATTAATTAATATTGAAAATAAATATCAATAAATAATTACAGATTCAAAAAAATTAACAAACAAATATTAATTTCGAAATTAAAAAAAAGTCATTAAAAATAATATTTAAATAAATATCAAATATAAAAATAAATACAAATTAAAAAATATTAACAAATAAATATAAAAATATAAAAAAACCCAAAACAAAATAAATATTATTTAACCCTAAAGCATAACACAAAAATTAAAAATACGGAAAATACAAAGATAAATATAAAAGTTTAATAAAAAAACTATATAAAATATTAACAAAAAAGTTTAAAATATTAACAGAATATTTCATATATATATATATATATATATATATATATATAGATATATTAAACAAATTTAATATTAAAAATAAATATAAAAAACAAATCAAATTCAAAATTTAATTAAATATAAAAAGCAAAAAATAAATAAAAAAGCAATTAAAAAAACAGTTAACTGCAATTCCAACTACGGCGATTGTCAACCGCACTTTCAAGTGTTGCTATTTCTAAGTGTGGCGAGCTCTCAACCGCACTCCCAAGTGCAGCTAGCTCTTCAACCGCACTTTCAATGTCGGCGGGCCCTTAAGCGTAATTCCAAGTGCGATTAAGGCCACCAACCTTCATCTCCGTAACATATCAAGTCCATAAATGCATCACAGCACAAACAAACAAATATCAATCCTTCTACCACACTTCAACCATTCATCATCCATCATACAATCTATCATACATTGATCTCAGTTTAAGGAAATAAGAACTAACCTTGACGCCTAAGCAAACAGAAGGCTTGATGTAAATTGTGGGAAGAAGAACTACCACTTTTGAAAGGTGCTCACCACCACCACGACACCACCACGACAACACCACGACAACCACTAAACGAACAATGAGGAGAGCTTTGTGAGAATGAAGGGAAAATGAGGAAGGAGGGAAGGAGGCACACGAGAAGAGAGGAGAAAGGGGGGGTAGGGTTTGGAAATATGAAACACGACAACAAGTGATGGAAGCAGCCTCTACGTTCAAGATTGGAGTGACTTCTGGTATTCTCGAACCAGAAGTGGCAAAGGAATGGAGAATGTATGGAGATGTTTCGGTGCTTGCAAGGTGTTTGAGAAAATGTGTGGCAGTGTTTGGATGTGGTGTGGTGAGGAATTCTAACTCAGACGACTTTCCTAAGGGGAAAGGAGCTAGAGGGAGACAAGATAAAACAACTTTAAGCAATGAACTTGAGAGAATGACTGGATTTCAGCAGCATTTCATTATCAAACTCAAGTTGAATTTTACAAGAGATCAAGCTCTCTTTTATAGATGAAGAAGAGCTATGATCCGTGCAGAAGAAGCTGCCAAAGTACATATTCAAAACGTGTTGGAAAACTAAATGAAATGTGCAGGAGTTGCTTCCAAAGGTGGACGTGTGTTCCATGTGGTAATTGTTGAAAACGTGTGCAAATGAATAAGCTCAGGCTGGATGTGTTTCATGTGGTTCATGTGGAAAATGTGTGTGCTTCACGATTGGCTGCCATATGCATTCCTACTTGCTTCCTTGTCTCTCCTTTGCTTGGCAAACCTTCTAAGATGTATATACATGGATTCCCACCTTTATTGGTAACCTATAAAACAAGGTAAAGATATTTAGTTAAAGATGAACATACTAAGACTTATAAAGAAAATATTAAGTCCTTATTCAACTTCCTTTTCATCATTCCCTCCCTCTTTAAAAACGGTTTGTCCTCAAATCGAGAAGAAAGAAAGAAGCACAACTTTGGTTTGTGTTGTCCTCCTGGATCAAAAATATATCTACAAAAGATAGCAAAAATGAGGATAAAGAAGATGTAAACAAAGATAAGAAGATAAAAGAAAAGTCTTGTATTTTTGAAAAAGAATTTCTTAAAATTAGTCTTGGAAAAATGGAAAATTCCATATTCCCAAGTTATTTGATTTTTATCTTGAGTTACTTGTTTACACAAGGGTAACATTAACTCAAGTTTTGAATTGCCATAATTTGAAAAGGATTGCACAGAATATGGGATGGCAGTTGATTTAAAAGAAAAATTAATAATCGAATAGTGCACAATAATTTGAAAAGAAGTAAAGAATGAGAACTCTTCCCTTTTAGGTTCCATGGTAATGGTAAGAGTAGGAGTTGCCATCAATAGCAAGAGCTCCTTCTCTTTACTTTCCGCTTCTTTCATCTTTTCTTCTTCTCTTTTCTTTTCCTCTTTCCTTCTCTCTTTCTTGTCTCTCTTTTTCCTTTCTCTCTTCTTCTTCTCTCTTTCTTTCTTGTCTCTCTTCTTCCTTTCTCTCTTCGTCTTTCCTCTCTCTTTTTTGTCTCTGTTCTTCCTTTTGTCTCTCAACATCTATTTTTAGTTTTAATTCTATTTGCTTAGCTTGCAGCTCCTTAAGGTTAATCTTAAATTCTAGTTCTCTAATAAGGAAACCATTGTCATTTAAGCTTTCAAGAAATGTTTTTCCTTCTTCAATGTAATCTCTCAAGAATTGGAGGTTTCTCTTAATATGTGAAGGCACAAACTCTTTTCTCATGCAAGATTTTAATTCATACCAATCACGAATGAGGGACTTTCTACCTATCCTAACATGATATTGTCTTTCATCCCACCACTCTCTTGCATGCATTTCAAATCTAGATGTGTAGAGACTAAGGACATAAGATTCACTATTGCTAGAATGAAAATAGGATTCAGGTTTACTTTTTCTAGCAATGAATGGATGCATGTCATTAATTTCCCTTTCCCAAGCTAGGTATGTTAACGCACCAATATCCTTACAAAAGAATGGAATATTTGCCCTAACTTGTTTATACAACTCATCCTCAATCCGATCAAATTCATGAAAGGAACAAGTCCTTCTTCTAGCTTCATCAAGTTTTCTTTTAATTTCTTTGAAACTAATGGAGTGATCAAAACTAGAAGACCGAGAAGACCTATATAAAGAAGAAGACCTATAGGAATCATAACCAGACATCAAACTCTTTAGATTTTGGTGAAGGATTTCTTGACAGATTCTAGAGGTAAAAGAAACCAAATAGCTCCCAAGAAGGAGAGGTGAGTCATAGTGGACAGGCTTAAGAACCTCTTCCTTCCTTAGCCAGAGTTTCTTTGGTTGTTTCTTACCTTAGTGTCTAGGTAGAAATCTTTCAAAAGCTTTTTAAATGCAAGAATGCTATGCACCTAGAAACCAAATGAAGGTTTATCTATATGAACGCGCACCTAGATATCACGGAGACGTAAAACAGAAATAACAACAAGCAAAAAATCTTAAAGAAAGAATGGAAGTGGAAAGAAAAAATGAGACTCGACCCTAAGTGAAAGTGCAAGTGACACTTGGAGCCACTTGACACACTTTCACACTAAGATGCGTCTACGAAACTATTACAATGTTTAGTAGTGATCTTGGAATTCCTAAGAAAGCATTTTCCCAAGCCACTTAAGCTGTAAAAATGAAAGAAAAAATGAAACACAAATGTTACATGATATAGCACAAAAGTACAATTAAAAGTGTTTACAAATGAACAACCAAGTGTGGCTGCTGTTTCAGATTGTTGGACTGTAAAAAATGGTGTGTTTTTGCTGCTGACATGGTGCTGGAATAGCAAGGATAAAGTGCTACCTGGAGTTGAGAATCTGCACCACGACGTCACACATCCATAGAAATCAGAAAAACTGTGAGCATCACAACATTTTACTGCACCAGATTTTAGAGTGCAAACCACTTGAATGCACAATGGAAAGCCAAATAAAGTTGATTTCTAATGAATTTTGGGCTGGAAAAAGAGATGGAACACAAAAAGAACCTAAGAGAGGGTCTAGAACAGATCACAAAAGCAATAAAAAAACTCAAAAATAGTGATTGAATTGTGTGATTTGAAACTGTTTGATGAAATGCCACTAAGAGTTACATAATTTGTGTTTTCTAGATTATGACTTCCAAATCTAGACTATAGGGGTGTACTTGCTTTTTATGTTGGATTTATACTTGGATAAGCATTTAAAAATCTTTGGAAACAGACTCCCTCAGCTTTTGCCAATTCAGAATTTGAAATCAAAATATGGCTAATGTCAAACAACACAGCAATTATGATTGCACTAGGAACAAATGCTGGAAAAATGGAAACAACAGTGGTCAACTTGAATGCCTTGCAAAATTTGGTGGTTTATAGAGGAAATCTGCATATAGGCTTCTTAACGACCATTTGAACAGTAGAAACATATTTCAATTCACCAAATATACTTGCTCAAACATGCAAATTGCACCGAAACACCCAGAATTCCAAAATCACCTTTGTAATTGCCACCTATGTAGCAAAAGTGGCCAAACAGCACACGAAAATGAATAAACTGCAAAATCAAAGTTGGATGGATCAAGAAAAATGTAGAAAAGGTCCTAAGCAACTAGATCTAGTTTGAACATGTTAGCTAGGAGAAGTAAAAATGGCCTAAGACACACAATGACAGCAGCACGGTGCAAAGCTGGAACAATACATAACAGTGGTAGAAATCAATTTTTTTTCACACAACTCAAACATTCATTTTGGAATTATGCACATAATAGGAGTTGTAATCATTTGAGAACGAATCAAACACATGAAACAAACTTGTGCACAACTTCAAACTCAAGAAATCTTGACAGAAACAGATTATAGCAAATCAAACCAGAAAATGAGTTTTTCTACAGAATTTGGACTGGGAAATAGTGTACAATGCTTGTGAACTCAAATGATCAAAGCTGACTTGCTGTCATTGATTTATAGATCAACATATAGCTAGTAAGTGCACTAGATTCAATCCAAAGGAAAAAAAATAAAGCTGGAACAGAATCAATTACTTGACAGAATTAAAAACTACAACGTTTTTGCACAAAACTTGAACAAAACTGGAAATTAAAATTGAAAGCTGGAATTGGACTCAAACAAACAATTTGCACAGATTAAAATGATGATTAAACGCTGTGGAATGGTGAATGGAATCAAACATCCACGAAAACGAGACAAACAGAAATAAAAATTGATCAAACAATAACATAGACGAACAACACATGACGGAAAATAGAGAAAGGAAGGAAAGAGCACTTAGCTCTTGAAGCACCGCAAGAATCGACTGGCTCTAGATGCCAAATGACGGAAGCAGCCTCCACGTTCAAGATTGGAGCGGCTTCTCGTACCAGAAGTGGCAGCGGAATAGAGAATGGATGGAGATGTTCTGGTGCTTGCAAGGTGTTTGAGAAAATGTGTGGCAGTGTTTGGATGTGGTGTGGTGAGGAATTCTAACTCAGACGACTTTCCTAAGGGGAAAGGAGCTAGAGGGAGACAAGCTAAAACAAATTTAAGCAATGAACTTGAGAGAATGGCTGGATTTCAGCAACATTTCATTATCAAACTCAAGTTGAATTTTACAAGAGATCAAGCTCTCTTTTATAAATGAAGAAGAGCTATGATCCGTGCAGAAGAAGCTGCCAAAGTACATATTCAAAACGTGTTGGAAAACTAAATGAAATGTGCTGGAGCTACTTCCAAAGGTGGTCGTGTTTTCCATGTGGTAATTGTTGAAAACGTGTGCAAATGAATAAGCTCATGGCTGGATGTGTTTCATGTGGAAAATGTGCTTCACGGTTGGCTGCCATATGCATTCCTACTTGCTTCCTTGTCTCTCCTTTGCTTGGCAAACCTTCTAAGATGTATATATATGGATTCCCACCTTGGTAACCTACAAAACAAGGTAAATATATTTAGTTAAAGAAGAACATACTAAGACTTAGAAAGAAAAGATTAAGCCCTTATTCAACTTTCCTTTCTTGGTCTTAGAGTGAAGTTAATACTTTTTTGGATGGAAAGTCCCAAAGGAATTGCCATCAGTAAGGAGAAAGGGATGGGTGGTGTAGGGTTTTAATTGTTTAATGGGTCAATGAAAAAAAAGTAGGAGTCAAAAATTCTCCGACAAGAGCACAAATGAAAAAATAAAATAAAATAGGGAGGTGCAGGGTGAGATGAGGGAAGTGCAGGGAGAAACACTCTAGAAGTTAATAGACAAAGTTTATATTTGATAAACAATTTGTCAACTTTAAAGCACAACCTCAAGTTTACAATGCGTGCTATAACCTTTTTTTGTCAAATCTTTTTTATGATAAAATCTTTCTAGATTAATAACATTTCATATAAAAAGATAAGAGTGAAAAGAGATTAACAAAAGATATTATTATATTGGTTGGCTTGATAACCCATGAATATGCTCACTTCTGTATTAATATGATCAAGTTTCACTAAACAAATTAATACTATAAAGATATAAGTGAGTATTAATTGGCCCTTAGTCACTCTTGGTTAAAACAACAATGATGTTATTTGAATACGTATACACTCCTAACTGAAAACTAAATTATTATTTGGAACGCAATTACTTTCGACTAAAACCCTTAAGTATAGTTTGAAATTCACCACTCATTCTTCAAACCAAGTATTATTTAGACAACAACCTTTCTAGGATAAGAATGAGTATTTTCGATATTGTAATTACTCTTTGCTAAATTTGAGTATTATTTGCAATACAATCACTCATGGATAAATCACAAAGAAAGTAATATAATTTTTGATAAGGTTTTACACTGGAAAAAAAAGGTTATATTTTACAACAGATACAAATAATAAACACTCTTCTAGATAGCTAATGAACATAAACAATCACTAGTGCAAAATTAGCCTTTAACGTCATCCCGTAGACGTCGGTCCACCAAACAACCAACGTAACTTATTGACCGGTGGCATTTTCGTAAATAAGTGGGCATATAGACGTTCGTTAGGAGAGGCCCCGACGTCTATAATATTATAGACATCGGGGCCCCTCCTAACGGACGTCTAGATGGCTGAAAAAATAACTTATAGATGTTGCTTAGGAGGGGCACCAACGTCTATAATATTATAGACGTCGGGGCCCCTCCTAACGGACGTCTATATGGCTGACAGGGTTGGTGAGAAGTTATTTTTTCATCCATCTAGACGTCCGTTAGGAAGGGTCCCGATGTCTAT